>JAKTYB010000006.1:0-234586 GCA_030561725.1 Grinbergsozyma bentonensis | reverse complement strand
CTGCAAGTGGAAACCTGTGTAGCGGTGGAGTCATGTAGTAGAGCGGTTGGGGGGATGGTCCGGTCGTGGTGGTGTGAAAGAGCGACAACCATAGAAAACTTAGGTCACGATACAAAAAAATTTGGTTGTGTTCATGTGTAATTTTGGAGAATGTTATGCGGGGGCGTGATCGGTAACTTCCGAGGTCGTGTCATCGTCGAATGGGTTGCCCCCCCCCCCCCCCCCCCAATAATAAGTCGCGACCCAGCAGCAACCTATTGACTGCTTCTAAAAAGTTCTATTTGCTCAGAAGACTATCTGCTAAAGACCATCTGACAGACTAATCACATCTCCATTGCGTCGGCAAACTCCTCGTGCTTTTCAGCGTCATCTTGTGGAGCCTCCTCGACCGATTCGTCATCTTCAAAGTCAATTTCGAAAAAGTCGTCGTCACTTCCAGTGACGGCCTCATACAGTTTCTTGGTGAGCTCCACCACTCCATCATAGGCAACCTCATAGTTGCGCAGTGGGGCGCGCAAAACAAAATCGTCCGGATGAGCCGACGGCTGCAGTGGCCGAGCAGCCACCAGCTGACGATACTGTAGTTTGAGGGCATAGTTGAGCTGCTCTTTGGGAACAAAATTCTGCATGGACTGGCCAAGCTTGACGGATGAGACCAACGGAAGACCATCCTTGAATATGACATCATCTTCCGACACATTGTCAATCTCAAAATCTTCTGTAGACTCGCGCAGGATAGACGCTTCGAGCTTGGACAGGGCATCCTCGAGGTCGCGTGCCGCCTGCTCGGCGTCGTTCTCCTTAGTGCCAAGGTACCAGACAGCGGAGCCAGCCGGCACCTGGCCGGAGCCCTCACCGTAAACAACGGCACGCACGGCACGGCGGTTTCTTGTGGAGAGAGAGCCGACAGGGAAGACTACCACAGCAGCCGACTCATTCTCAGCAAACCACTCGCTGCAGTCACGATTCACAATGACTGTGAGACGGGTGATGGTGCTGTAAGAATCTGGGTGGGCAGCTGCCGCATCCCGTGCGTAGTACTGCGGAGAGACAACGACACGCTCCGAAACCTTGATGCTGGTGCCGTCGCCGAACGAGACAGTCTTGTTGGCAGTATCGAGGCTGGTGACCGTGGAGTCTAGTTTGTACATAGCGCCACCGACAGCGGCAAGGCGGCAAAAGCCCTGGGCCAATTCCGAGACTGAGCCGTACATGGAATGCATGGCCGGAAAAGTGCCGTAAACATCAAGGGAACCAAGATAGCGGCGAATGAGCATGAGGCCGCGGGTCGTGGAAATGTCCATGGAGTTTGCTAGGCCAATTGTCTGAACCAGTTCGACAATTTGGTGTTCGGGCAATTTGAAGACAGTGCGCAGGAACTCGTCAATTGGACGGTTCTTGTAGGCCTCCCAGACCTCTGGCTGGGCATCGTAGGACAGGACAAACTTGGAGAACTTCATGAGGGCACGTTTTGTCGCCACCGACAGCTCCTGAGACGTGAAAATGTCCTCCTTGGAGGAAGGCACCTTATCAAAGGAGTCATTTTCGTATGTGTGAAACGACCCGATGGCCTTGAACTCGAGATACTGCGAGACGCGAGCCTTGACGAGCAGGCTTAATAGGTCTGATTTTGCAAACATAATGTGCGGGTCGAGGTCAATTAGATAGCGCGTGCTTTTGGACGACTCGGAGGGTTTCGCACGAGACATGGCCTCGAAGGCCTTGGACATGTAGAGTTTCGCGTCGGAGTAGACAGAGGTATTGCTGGCAGTGTTGTTGACGCTGTTGACCCAGCCCTGGAGATCGCGGAGACTGAGCACTGCCGACAGGTCGCCGTAGTAGGGTGCTGGGTCAGCATGGAATACGGAGGTGCCTTGCCAGGCCAGTGCTGCAGCAAGCATGGATTCCATAAGGCCAGTGCCGTAGATAAGGACGTCACAAGATGCCGGGAGGTCGGGGGCGGAGTCTAGTGGGGGAACCACTGAGCCACGTCGTTGGAGGTCGCTGGCAGTGTAGGATGACATTGTGTGGTGGAAATAAGGGTTTGAATGTCGGTAGAAGACGGGTAGTATAGCCTTGGTTCAGCTAGTTAAAGAATGTTGACGCTTGTTTGGGCGAAAGGGCCGAAATTGGCTTCGTGTTCTGTACAAGTATTTGCCGAGAGCCGAGGGCGGCAACAACGTTCAAGGGAGCGGATTGGAAAGGCTCCTATTAGTCACTTGAGCCTAGTTTGTGTCGGGCTGCCGAGAGTGGCTCGAATGCTGCGTTTTGTGGCGCTATGGGTAAGCTGGTTGGGGTTTGGTGGTGGTGGTTAAGACGGTGGGCTCCGTCTGGAGAGAAGCGGAGGCTGATAAGCGTGGGGCGCAGGTGGAGAAAGAGGTGGCGGGAGCGGTGTGGAGCAGACGGGGAGAAATTAGGGGCGATGAAAAGAAGAAGCAGAGCACAGAAAACCCTTCGAGATGTTGACAGGTCCAATTTGCCACCAAAACGGTAAATTGCAAGCGTTCTTAGTTTCCCCGTGCCGGTGGAAAAGTTTTTGTCTGCTGCGTGTCCGAACGGCTGTGATTGCGCCAGACCCTCCCCACACTCAGGAGCGCGGGGCTTTGGATGGCCGAGAGACGGAAAGACTCGGATACCCAGAAGCAGGGGAAGAAAAGCTTTCCGGCAGGGCACTGGTAGGTTGTTACTCTTCACTTTAAAAATACTTTCTCGCCAAACCGCCACCCGACACCCGTCCGAGCCGTCAGCTGGCAACAACTTCTCTAGTGCCCTCCGGCACACTAGCCCACACTAGCCCAGCTGGGCATCAGTCATGGTGGGGTGTCGGCAATGATAGTGGGGCACCAGATGCCAGACATGGTGGGGCAGCCGCGAGCGTGAACATTGCAGCTAGGTGGCCAAGAGCAGGTGTGAGCTGTGAGCTTGCCCGATTACGGTTTTTGGCACAGCCTTGCAGAATGCGGGCTAGTAAATACACCTGTAAAACACAGTTATACATACAGGTTGATCTCGCTGTAGTAATAATACAGATCTCTTGTCAGCAGTGAGAATAAATGCACCGCTGGAGTTCGAGCCCTCAGTTTTTTCCAGCCGTTCCTTGGAGCAAATGCATCAAATTATTGAAAGAATCAGTAAAGAACCAGAGTAGGTCAATTGAGAAGGACAATGTCGCCACATTATGACGAGATCAAGTAGTCATTTTTTCTTGAAATAAGTTCTGGTGGTCGGCTTTGTTCTATTTGGAGCTTTGGGTAATTCTAGCTCAAAGTTCGATCGGATTTTTTGGGTAGAGGCCTTGCCATGATTGGCGGGTGGGAATGCTCTCTTCCATGCTTATTTAATCGTCAATAAGGTTCTATTTGATCTCTTCTCAAGTCTCTCTTTGCCAATACTAAGATATTAATGTGACCGAGATAATGGGCAAACTTCCCAGGATTAATCTAGGGAGTGTCACTGTATGTTGGCCATTTAGTGTGCGCAAGACCAACACCAGTACAGCACTTGCTCATCATATCAAAAGAATTAGATAAAACATTTACAGGTTGTAATATTCCCAATTCATTCACTTCCATATATAGCTAGAGCTCCATATCACGTTAAAGGAATCTTACGCAGGTCATGTTATTCTTTATGGCCACTGCGTAACAGTGCAAATTATCCTCTACAACAAGCACAATCGGAGAGCGTTGGGCGACCCGAGCAGGAATCATATGCACACGTGACCGACAGCCACCTACTCGCTAACTGACTGGTACAGCTGTTTTGGATATGACCGTCATTTTTGCTGCTAACATTAAACATTTCTGGGGCGCATTCACCTAGTCCAGACTCTAGCCCGGTTCCCGGTATCTGGCTGCTGGTAGGACGCCAGACCGCAGCAGCCAATAGAAGCAGATCAGAGCAGAAACTGCGGGACGCGATAAGGGTACAAACTCGTTGTTGTCCCCGTCGGCGCTGCCCCCGTCGGCGCTGCCCAGTGTCAGTCCCATCCTGGCTTATCAGCCTATCGGCCGTTTTGGGTATAGTGACGACGAGTTGGGATAGGGGCAGAATAGCGTGGACTGTTGAAGGTGCGGTTGGTGTCCCGAGGAGGATTCGCCAGCGGAAGGCTAGGGCTAGGGGCAGTGCAGGAGACGGACCCAAAGCAAACGGTCATTGCGGCCTGGACCAGCCCTGCGTCTGTTGAGCAGGATAAGTCGGTTGGTACCAGTGGAGGCGGCAGGCGTTTGACCTCACCCGGCAGAGTCCGGCAGTGCCTGGGAGGCGCCTGCGGAACACGGCTGCGGAAGCCGCTGTGGAAAAGAGCTGGAAGAATCTGAGCGGCCAGGGTCAAGCGGCAAAAACAAGCGCGGCAGAAACAAGCAGCCGACTTGAACAGGTCTCACTCGATCACTCTCTCTCCTCCACTCTCTTACATCTACTCCTTTGGTAGCTCCTCCTCGCATTCTTCGCTTGCCATTGCCCAGGCCCGCATTACCAACAGCCGCCGCAGAAGCGCCTCGTTACCCGGCCCGGGCTTCCAAGCTTTGGCCAGCCCAGCAGTGGCAGCAGGCCACCAGCAGAGGTGGTGGATCGACGCGCGGGCCAGCACCTGGGCCGCAATCCACTTCCACAGCCCTTCCCACTGGGGGGCCACTTTACTCTCTCACATCCCTCGTATTGCTGTCTCGCCTAATCTTCCCTCCGCCCCCTTCATATATTTTCTCGCTTCAGCGTAGGGTTCCCCACCCCCACCACCACTAACCTAACCCAACACAAGCTCAAAGCAGCGGCTCGTGTCCTGCTTACTTAGCTGCATCCCTCACCTCTGGTCCTCTTTATCTTCTTGCACCTCTTGTTGCACGAAGCTGCTGGCGAATCAACCCTCACAGGACACGCCACTACGATTTCCCCAGCAACAGGCCTACTTTCTGACTGTCAGACTCTTGTTGCCCCGTCGCGAAGCCTGCTTCTCAGCGCTCGCTCCGCCTCCAACCCGTCCGGCGACCGTTTTTTGGCTACATTTTGTAGGCTACCCATTTTGACATAGGCCGATCTGCGCTGGCCCCAATCGCCGCCCAGACCATTTTACCCAGTCCTGCTAGTACCTGGTGGCCCAAAGCACTTATCGCCCTTCGCCTCTACCACCCTTTGCACTTTGTTTTTGCGTTTTGCTGCTGTTCCACCACCAGCTCTATCCTCACCGCATCTCTCCTCGCGCAATACCGCAGTGAGCCCTTCTGATACAAAGGGCTATAATTTATCTCTCTCCTTCTCTCTCTAATCCACCATGCCAGAGTTTGCCAGAGGATTTTTCAATTTTGGGGGCTTCCGACCAGCCCCAAGCAAGTCGTCCACAGCATTGACGGCCGCTGAGGCCCAATCTTCTCATTCTGGCGTTGTTGCAGCTGCCCCAGCTGTTGCCCCAACAACCACCAACGACTCTGACGCAGACGCAATGATGCTCGAGTCGGCCGACACGGTGGCCCCGGCCCTTTCCAGCCCATTGTCAGATCCCCCCGTGACTAAGGGCCGGCTCAAGGTCCAAATCTTTGAGGCTCGCAACCTGCACGTGCGGTCCCCGTCAGCAAACCCCTACGTTGTCTGCACTTTTGACTCGTCCGAGTACATTTCTCAGTCCGGCGGAGAAAACGCTGTGGCCATGAACGACGGCATTGCCATTCCAACGGGCAAGAACTTGGCCCAGCGCGTCATGGCATCCCAGTCCTCCTTCACTGGTGGTGCTAACCCGCGCTGGGGCACAGACCCCATTCTGTTTGACGTCACACCGCACTCGTCAAACGAACTAGACATTTCCGTGTACGATGCCAAGGGCGACGATGCATTTCTCGGCCATGTCCGCGTCCAGCTGAGAAAACGGGCTGAGGAGCGATGGGTGCGTCTGGAGCCGCGCGTATCGGGCGACCGCGTCTCGGGCGAGATCCATATTAAAGTCTCGTTCGACACAGACTCCAAGGGATCCAAAATCACGCCGCAGGACTTCGAGGTGCTGCGGTTGGTTGGAAAGGGCACCTTTGGTCAGGTTTACCAGGTTCGTAAGAAGGACACCCAGCGCATTTATGCCATGAAGGTGCTCTCCAAGAAGATTATCGTGCAAAAGAAGGAAGTCGCCCACACCATTGGCGAGCGCAACATCCTTGTCAACACAGCTTCCAGTCAATCTGCATTCATTGTCGGGCTCAAGTTTTCCTTTCAAACGCCGGCCGATCTCTACCTGGTGACAGATTACATGTCCGGAGGCGAGCTCTTCTGGCACCTCCAGAAGGAAGGAAGATTCAGCGAACAGCGCGCGAAATTCTACATTGCAGAGCTTATCATTGCTCTACAGCATCTACACGACAATGATATTGTGTACCGCGATCTCAAACCTGAGAACATTTTGCTTGATGCTAACGGACACATTGCCCTCTGTGACTTTGGCCTGTCCAAGGCCAACCTAAAGGATGATGGTAAGACGACCACATTTTGTGGTACAACAGAATACCTCGCACCAGAGGTTCTGCTCGACGATAAGGGTTACACCAAAATGGTAGACTTCTGGTCACTTGGCGTGCTCGTGTTTGAAATGTGCTGTGGCTGGTCGCCATTCTACGCTGAGGATACGCAACAAATGTACAAAAACATTGCGTTTGGTAAGGTGCGATTCCCCAGAGACGCACTCTCGACTGAAGGCCGCAATTTTGTCAAGGGGCTGCTAAATAGAAACCCCAAGCACCGCCTTGGTGCGCAGAACGACGCCCGTGAGCTGCGTGCCCACCCATTTTTTGCCGATATCAACTGGGACCTGCTCATTGCCCGCCGTATTCCACCTCCTTTCAAGCCGCAGGTCAGCTCGGACTCCGACTTTAGCAACTTTGATCCGGAGTTCACGCAGGCGTCAACATCACTCATGCATAACAAGATCAATATTCCGACTGCAACGAACATCCCGGGCTCCACGCCACTGTCGCCGGGAATGCAGGCCAACTTCAAGGGCTTCACCTATGTTGGCGAAGAGGACGGATTTTTAAAGGGCCGCTATGGCTCGTATCGCCCCAAGTCAAGGGTTTTCGCCGAGAAGGACGACATTGATTTGTACGATGACGACGATATTAAGCTCAGTGCCTCCTACTATGGCTCCAAGATGCCCAACCTGGGCGGCTCTGCTCCCCGGCAGCCACAAGCGCAAGAGCCCAACGCACACACAGACATTGACGACGACGACGACGGGGGACAAATGATGATTGACGATGAGCGCGATTTTAATGGTCAGCAGTTTGAGATGTAAGGAATAGAATCAATTTGTTTATGGCAGCTGGCTGGCTGGCTGGCCTGCGCTTGCTGGATCGGTTATCTGTCTGGACGTGCTGGCACAGTCGTGACGGTCACGTGAATGCGGCTGATAGCCGGCCCCCCAGCAACCCGAAAGAGTCAGCGCTGAAATAATTCACTCAGCAGAGCCAAAGTTATAGGCACCCTGATCCGCTCGCTCTTGCTGCTTCCTCACCATGACCAAGACTATCGGAGTGCTTGCTCTGCAAGGAGCATTCATTGAACACATTAAAATTTTGGAGAGTATAGGTGCCCAGGCCATCGAAGTGCGTACCGAGGCCCAACTGGCAGCGTGTGACGGCCTCATCATCCCCGGTGGAGAGTCGACTACCATGTCGCTTGTCGCCGAGCGCTCTGGTATGCTAGAGCCTCTTCGTCGGTTTGTCCAAGACCCCTCCAAGTCTGTGTGGGGCACCTGTGCCGGCATGATTTTTCTCGCCAAGAATGCCTCGAACCAGCGCCAGGGCGGCCAGCAGCTGCTTGAAGCGCTCGATGTGACGGTAGAGCGCAACCATTTCGGCCGCCAGAACGAATCTTTCGTGGCAGATCTCGATCTGGAGGTTTTTGGCCACTCGGGCAAGCCCTTCAAATGTGTCTTTATTCGTGCGCCTGTGGTGACGGCTGTTGGCGATAACGTTGAGATCCTCGGCACGGTGCCCAAGGCTGTGTCCACTGCTGCCAACGAATCGGCTGACCAGATTGTTGCTGTTAAACAGGGCAACATATTTGCCACCTCTTTCCATCCGGAGCTGACTAACGACACCAGATTGCACCAGTGGTGGCTGTCGACGGTGTCATGACTAAATACAAGCATGACAAGACTTAAACTCACATAGACTTGATAGAACCTGGAATGTCTCTTAATATATTAGTAACAAAGGAGGCCGTTATACTACTGGCTTAAAAGTGAACTTGCCCTGGGAAATCTCGTCATTGTCCAAAGGCTTTGTGTACTTGAGATTTCCCGCTACGAATAACCCCTTCAAGACTGTCAGGAATCCAGTAGGGCCTCCAAGACCTGGCTTGTTCACTACCTCATCCGCAGCATCAATTACGGCTTTTGTATCGAGCTCCTTAACAATTAGTTTCTTGCCCTGCTCCTTCTCCACAAGCTGTGCAATCTCCTCCTGGCTCAATACTGAACCAGCAATGTAGTACTCGTCCTTGAGCTTGGAAGGCGGGAGCGAAGCCAGAGAAGCCAAAGAGAGTCCAATGTCGCTAAGATGAGTTACGACGCTCTGATTTTTGCCGTCGTTGAACTTCCTGTACTCGCCATCGGAAATTTGGTATACTGCCTTCGACTTGGCGAAGTACTCGTAGAAAAAGCCAGTGCGCAGAAGAACTGTCTTGATGCCCTTTTCGCGTGCTTGCTTTAAAATCTTGATCTTTCCAGCAAAGGCATTCGCGTACTTTGAGGCGTCGTACTGCGCGCCATACTCGGACGGGAAGAACACCTTGGGCTTGACTTCGCCAAGAGCCTCAGCAAGAACGGTCTTGTCATACCCAGTGCTACTAATGTCAATTACAACGTCAATGTTCCTGAGAGCATTCACGAGCTGTTCTTCGTTCTGGACGTCGACTTGGACGTACTTGACCTTGTCTGAAGAGTTCAGCGACGATGTGTCGCGAGAGAGGACGTGAATGGGATGGGCAAAGTGCTCAGCAAAGGGGGAATCGGTCAGAGCAGAAATAACGCTCTTGATAAGGTTGCCATGTGCGCCGATTACTGCTACAGATGTGGACATTGTGAATTGTTTCGGATACGTCTCTATTTCAGCGCAGACAGCGCTGCTTATATATTGAAAGACATGTTTCATGACACTCCCTATGCAGAGTGCATATCAGTGGATATCGCAATATTAAGGCTGATCCTGCTCAGAACCATGCGGCTCTTCGCCACACGGGTTTCGATGGTCGTAATGCACCTCGCCATAGACTCAATGGCTGATGTCAGTGGGAGATGTGGGGGAGTGCTGATATCGCTGTGCTGAGACTTTCTCGGCAGGACAGTTAAGACTGCGGAAACAGAGGCAGCCACGGTTCGCAATTTATTCTACTGCTCATTGAATGGTCTGGATACCCACTGCTTTTTTTTTTTTTCATTCTTATTTTATCTTGCTTTGCCGCGACAGGGCAATTTGTTTTGCTGCCCTCCTGACATCAGTGCTGGGGAATCTGCGGCTTTTGGCGCGGTTGGCCCGCTCTCCACACGATACGTACCAAGGCGCATGGCTGGACTGGTCTTTACAAGCGGGGTTTCCACCACCGATCTTCGCACACATTGCGTATACCGTACTAGTGCGCTTTAACGCACGCCAAGTTTGGTGTTGAAGGTTGTTCAACCCATCTAAGGTGCCAGCAGCTACCTGTTCGTTACCATCATCAAGACTCGTAATTATGTATTTAATCTACATCCCGCGATGTAAAAGTCATCACTTAAGTTAATTTTTATGCACAATGTGCTACCGCTTAGACAGCAACGGTGATCTCAATGTCAATGCCAGAGGTCAGGTTGATGGAGGTGACCTGCTTGACAAGAGAAGGTGGGGACCAGATATCAATGACTCTCTTGTGGATCTTCATCTCGTAGCAGTCCCAGGTCTTGGAACCCTCACCGTTGGGGGTCTTTCTGGTTGTGATCTTGAGGGTCTTGGTGGGGATTCTCACGGGACCTCTGACCTTCTGGGCCTGAGAGCGCTGGGCTCTGGAGATGAGCTCAGAGCAAATGTTCTCGAGGTCCTTAACCTTAGTGCCGGACAGAGTGATTCTGATCTTCTGAACAGTGGCGGCCTCCTCAACGGCCTTCTCGTCCTTGTTGTAGCTCATGGTGATATAGTGTTAGTATTTCAGCGTTGCGTGTGGTTAGTATGGGTGCGTTGGAAATATTCCCATTAGGGTTGTGGGACTGTTGCATGTGTGCACGCGTGTACGTTGTGCACGGTGGTGATAGTTTGTGTGAAAATGTGCATAAAAATATGGGGTTTGAGAGGCGCTTCGGAGTAACGATGCTACTGAGGCAGTGAGACGCTCAGAAAATTCCGCATCGAGCCGTGCTCACTCTTTTGATTTGTCAAGCTCAAATTCTTCTTCCCCTCGATTTCGCCCCTCCCCAACTTCCTAATTCCCCTCTCAACTGCCGTTCTTATCCAACCATATCACGGCATTTGGACTCCCAGCGCCAACCCAAATAGGCAACTCTCGCTACGTCGCATTCAGCAATAATTTATCCCAGCCAAAAGGCACGCGCCGACGCGTAGTGGACGTCTGCCTACATGGAATTTCCAGGCCTCGCTCCACACAGTCCGTCTCGCCAACAGCACTTTGATTCTCTCAACTGCTCTTATCAGCGACAATGAGCTCTCCGCCTGAACTACCTCCTCTGGCTCTAGCATACATTCCCTCATCTCCTCCTAATAAACGGCCGAAGACCCAGTGCGTCACCCCAGATATCAGCACCAAGTCCGACTGCCCCGCAACACCAAGCTTTGACGACCTGAATCTCAGCTTGGAGACTAATTTTGGCCCTTCCATCGAAGACCCACAATCGCCACTATCGGAACGCTCCAAAAAGTACGCTGTGGTTGCAGATATCCCTTCTTCGCCAAATTACAAGCAAGACAAGCTGGACTTGATTCTGGGCGAACTGCGGAGACTAAACGACACGGTTCAAAGCCTATCAGACAAAGTTGAGGCGCTGGAGCGGTGCCTGACTTGAGGAGCACCTGGTACTCACCCCAGAGGGTTCATATTTTATATATTTGTAGCATCAACACGCATTCATTACCTTTTGCCATATTTTGTTTCCTATTTACGAATTGCGAGACCGCAGCAATTGCGATCCCGTCCTGCGACCTGTGCAAGGCATCTAGGTATCGCGCGCTCAGCTCGCCAGCTTACTCCTCCTCAGAAGACGATTCGTCAGAATCATCCTCGCTCTCACTCTCATCATCGTTTCCTTGCTCAACCTCCTGGGCAACATCATCCTCCTCGCCTCCATTGTTGAGCTGCTGGAACTGAGCCATTCTCCGGTGAATCTCCTCAATCCGGCGGTTCTGCTCGTCCTCAGTCAGCGGCTGCGACTTTTTGGACTTCCTCGGAACTCCGGCTCCAGATCCCTTTGGCTTGCGCCCTCCTCCATTCTTGATAACGGCAATGTGATAGAGCTTTCTTAGCGTTTCATTGTCAACAAGATCCATGTCGAGCTCAATCTCCTCATCATTACCCACGTTGGGCATCGACTCCTGAATAATTGAAACAACATGCCTAAGTTTTTTCTCGGGCAACTCAGGAATCTTCTCGCTTAACTCTTGCTTCATCTCAAATGTCATCTCCAAGGGCACTTCAGGGTACCTTGGCTTGGACGCCTTGTACGCAGTGTGGGCACGGTCTGAGAAGGACGACTTTCGTCGGCCCCCGCGGCCACCTCTACTACCAGGACCTCCACGTCGCTTGACAGTGTTCTGGGCTTTGAATTGCTGCATAGCTTCGCGGCGAGCCTGGGCCAGTTGTTCCTGTAAGGTACTGAGTTGTGCTTGCAAGAACTTGATGGTTGGGTTCAGCGCAGCAAGATCAGCGTCAGTGGGCATTTCCTCATCAGAGAATTCCGAATCAAAAAAATCATCCTGGGGAGGAGGTGTCGTCGCTGGAGGTGGAAGCTCAAGCCACTTGCGATCGAAGATTGCTTCCATTTGATGACCCATGACATTGACCGGAGACCCCTCCGGATTGAACTTGTAGCAGTTATTAAACATGAGGCGAATATCTGCGGCAAAATCATCACCGGTTTCGTACTCATTTTTGTTCAGTTTGTCCTGAATCGTAGACAGATCCATAGGGTGTTTGACAATCTTGAAATACGATGGCAGATTCATGGCCACTGGGTCGACGGGCTGAAGGAAGGGAAATGCGATAGCTTCGTGTTTCTTGGAAGTGAGTTCCTTTAGTATCGTCTGACAAAAGCGCATTTGAGCTGCAAACTTCTTGTTTTTACGGGGGCGCAGCATGTCCTCGCTGTAAAAATCTTTGGGTTTCGGAGGATGGATTTCGCGCTTTGGACGGCGACCACCATCCGACTCAAGGTCTGCAGACTTGCGGCTGGAAGTATCCTCCAGGTTGGAGGAGTAGGCTTGCTGCGCATGAAGTGCGGCTGCACGAACTGGTTTTGGAGTCGAGCTCTGTGGTAGCGGCGCAATCGACGACTTTTTGTACTTTTTCTGCGGTTGGGCAGCCACCTGGGAAGTAGAATCCTGATAGGTAGGAAAGTTCCTCATGTGTTTGATAAAAGAGTTTTGGACATTTTTAGCCATATTAGTGACAAAGGAGTCTTCACCATTAAAGGTCTGCGAGTTAAACACAATGAGGTCCATGTCGTTCAAGAAATCGGCTACTTTTGTGTACTCAGAGTTCTGGACCTTAGTTTCCATGGTTCCGAGATCCATGGGTGTCTTGATAACATCAAAATAGGTGGGGATATTGAGTTTGACGGGATCTACTGGAGCCTGGAAAGGACCCGAGTCCTTGAGACGGCGGACCATTCTCAAAACGTTGAGCATGGCCTTTTCCGTATTTTTGGGCAAAGGCTCGCCATCCGGGGGCTCCAAAGCGGCGAGGTTGTGAACGGAGAGAGCTGCGCTAAGGCTGGTGGCGGCAGGTCCTGGCGTAGAGACTGACGGGCTTGATGGCGGGATGGAGCTGGCAGCTTCTTCTTTGATGGGAGCGACGACACTGTCATCAGTAAGTGGAGCAGGCTCGGTGGAAAGCTCGGTAGTGGCCTCAGTGGCCTCTACAACTGGCTCGGCTAGCTCGGTGGGTTCGGCTTGATCGGCTGGTTCCGCCGCAGGCACTTCCTCCTTCATTTCAACGTCGGGTTGCTCGGAACTCGGGGCACCACTCTGTTGAGCTTCGACAGCCCGTAGCTCCCCGTGGTCGCCATTTTCTGCGGCTCCATCCTCTTCCGGAGTTATAACATCGACTTTGGCCTTTTTCACCGCGTTTGCATCTTCTTCGGTCACTACGTCGTCTACCGACCGCTTGATGGGCTCCTGGGGCTCCGACTCGACGTGCGGCGGTGATATGGGGTGGTCTTGTGTAGCTTGGCTCATTGAAAGAGACTTATAAATACAAATAAATAGAGTACTGCCTAAGTTCCTTGTGCGGGAGGGGCAGGGATTAGGTTACACTCGAAGCGAGAGGCAGGCTCGGAGAACGAGTGACAAGGACGGTAGACTGGCGGGGCTGGTTTTTGTTGTAAATGACAGCGCCGTGACAGTTTTTGAGCCTATAAAGTCACGTGACGTATTCCGGACGTTGATGGACTGTTCCCAAAAGCAGCACAAACTCGTGATGAAAATCGCCGGCCCGGTCGATATTTAAATACCGTGAGAGCTGGGATGACCCAAAACAAAAGTGGTAGAGAACCACCCAGAACATCGCAACTGGGCGGAGTGTTTGGGCACGGTTGCCCAACGCAGAGCCACCTGGCCGTTCAAAGGGGGCAACGGCCGCAGCCTTGCAGGAGGGGGAAGCCAGGGGCGGCCGGTGGCGGGTGCGCAAAAAACCCACTGGGCACGTGAGAATTTTAGCACCTAGGCTAACCAAGGATATTGACCGTGATATCGAGCCTGAACCACTGCTACCAGCCAGAAAACTACAAAACTAACTAACGTCCTGCTTTGGCACGCCGTGGTTGCCTCCTCTCACCAAACGGGACGGCAGCAAATTTTTACATCTGGGAAAGGAATGTGAGTCCTTGGATAGTTTGGGCGAAAAACCAGAGCCAGGACCGTGAACTTCGGAAAGAGCCTCTAACGGTTCTGGGTGTTTATGGCCACCTGAGCATTTTGCAAGGATTTTTTTCCAGCACCAGGGCAGCTTGCGAACAGTGGTGGCACTGGGCTGGTATGGAGGTGGTTTGCAAGTGAAGGGTGGTCTGGGAGGGCTAGTCACAGGGGCGGGCCGTGATTGGCTGGAGATGGGCGTTGTGGGCTGTTGAGAGGAGTGGCGGTGGTGGAGTCGGCTGGCTGGGGCAGGCTGCTGGGTTAGTTAGCCAGCCGCCTAGCGCTTGGCGAGAAAACTCCGGCGACTCCGAAAGGCGGAGGCTGTGCACGGCAGTTGGATGGATTTGGTGAGTCATACTTAAGGGTTTGAGCTTGGGTTTCGGGAGCTGGGCGCTCGTGACTGGGTGGATCCAGATTTTAAAGATCCCGGTGCACAGGCTGTCTTTGGTGGTGATCTGTGGGTGCTACGGTGCCAGGACTGCGCGACGCTGTGCTCAATAAGTAGGGAGTGAGTAAATAGTGAGGAGGTAGTAAGTAAGCAGTTGGCAGGGCTGTCAGTTGATAGTAAGCAGGCACTTCAAGGCCATATCCCCAACTACGGACTTAGCGTACTTGTAAAAGAACCTAGCCAACTGAAGAAGTGAAAGAAAGCTTGAACGTCAACAACACTTTCTGTAGAATCCAATCTAACCTCAATAGCTGACCAGCCTGATTGTCACTGGCCCTCTTGTTTCGTACTTCCTCAGACAGCTCCCCCTCCACGCACCTCCCAAATGAAATTTCAGTGAAATTTCACCCCCATTTGACCCTTCAAATTTGAACCTCCAAACCCCACGGCAGAATCAAATGCGGGCCTCAAACCTCCTGAGGAACATTGCCTCCAACATTTCTCTGCATGTTGCCAAGCCTCCCAGCGTGGTCCTGACCTCGCTCAGAGCCTTCCCCTCGCTGGAGCCGATCCGCTTGCAGCCCGTCTCCTCGGCTCTTTTGAACGAGCCTCTGCGCAGAGACATTCTATGGCAGGCTGTTATTTTTGAGCGGGATGCCGCTCGTGTAGGCTCCAGAACCATTCTGGGCCGCTCCGACATGGGCTACTCGCGCAAGAAGCTGCGCCCCCAAAAGGGTTCCGGTAGAGCCCGTCAGGGTGATCGCGGCTCCCCCGTCCGCCACGATGGTGGCCGTGTTTTTGGCCGCCAGGCTCCCTTTGATTGGTCCACAGATCTGCCCCGCAAGGTCTACTCCAAGGCTGTGCGAGTGGCACTTTCTCTTCACTACAACCGCGGCTCACTGCTGGTGCTTGACGGCCCGGCTGATTTTGTCAGCGGGCACGCCAACGCCGGCACTCAGTTTTTGCAGGAGCACGGACTGACCAATAAGACGGTTTCGCTGGTTGTCGATGAGTTTCGCGAGAATCTGCATACTGCCACCGAGGCTCAAGCTGAGCAGGTGGAAATTCTGGCCAAGGAGGGCGTGGAGGTGCGCGACCTGCTGCGCCCGGATGTTTTGATTATTGAGGCATCTGCGCTAGAGTATCTTGGTGGTGAGTTTGGCCCTGAGGCTGACATCAAGGTAATTGAACCATAAGCATTGTATATAGTAATAAAGCTGTCTGGCGGAGCCAGCAGCTAGCCAGCAACGGTGTGCAACTAAGGATGAGCAGCAAAAGCAGCCAAAGATGAGCCACTGCAACAAGGAGCCAACAGTATATTCTAGTTGAGAGCCGTGGGGGATACAGCTTCCTGGCGCCAAAGCTTCGGTTTTTGTGTAAAGGTATCTATTGCAAGCTCTACTATGAATTAGGCGATTAGCTACCTCCATGACCCTGAACGGAGAGCCAACAAGTTGGAGACGCATTCGGCCTCCTTGTCATCCATCTTCTTGGCCGGTGGGACGTTCTCTTTGCCGCGGTCAAACTCTACCACAGCTTTTCCATCAAGCGACATGCTCAAACGCGGCACGGCCTTGGCAGCAGGCTGCTCGCGGCGGTTCTCGATGGGCTGCAGCACGTTCGCCAGCGACATGACCGAGCGCGCGTCGCTCGGCTTGTCTTGATAAATAGCAAAAGAGGGGGCTGGAAGAGCGCCTGATGCAAATCGGTTGGAGCGGGCGGCAAGACTTGGTGCAGGATAGTCTGGAATAGTGGTCATTCTGGATGCAGAAACAGCCGCAATGCTGGTGGCCTTGGCAGCCGGCTTGTCGAGCTGGCTTTCCGCGGCCTGGCTGGACGGCTGGTCAGCCGCCAGCCTCGCTGGGGCCGTCGCAATCCTTCCAGCCACCTCGCCCTCACCATCGCCAGACTTCCGGACACTCTGTCTTTTATTCTGGAACCAAATCTGCACAGCCTTGGCCGTCATGCCGACTTTGCGAGCAATTGCCTCACGCTCAGCGCGGGACGGTTTGTAGCAACGCTGGAACTCGTACTCAAGAATGGCTAGTTCGGCCGGCGAAGTTCTTCTTCGCTTTCGGCGAGCCAGCTGGGCGTTGTCGATATCCGGAGTCTTGGACGGATAAGTGGCGGGAGAATGTGAAATGAATGCATAGACGTCGTCCTTGCCGGCATCATCAAGACGCTCAAGCGGAGGAGTCGGCAGTTGTCTGGAGATGGAATAAGTCATGTACATTAGCCCAGAAAAAGGGTGGAGAGTGATGCTATCGAGAGAAAGGACAAAAAGATGAGATGATGAGCCAGGCAAAGTTCTAGCAAGGCAGGCGGGTATAGTTTAGGGGCTAGTTCTCGAGAGGACTCAATGAAAAGGGAATGAGAAAGATGAATGAAAGGAATGTGGATGCGCTTATGGCACAAATGAGTGTGGTGGATTGCCAGGGCGCAGTAATGGGTCCAGAAGACCTGGAATGGACAAACTACAGGTGGCTGCTGGTACAAGCGTGCAAGGGAATGAGAAGCGGCGGAGCTCTAGGGTGAATGCAACAGGTCTAGCCAGTTAGGTCACTTCAAGAAGCACTCTAGAATGATGGGCCGGAAATTCTGGGTCCAGACGGTAGGAAGGAAAGTTGGGTTTCTTGTTTTTGTTTATTGGCTTGCCTAGTTGGATAAAAGACCACCCAATTTGGGCAGATGGGTATGGGCGAGGAGTGACAGCCGAACACTGATATTCCCCAAACAGGTAGACAGGATAGGGGCGTGCTGGAATGGATGGAGATAGAAAAAGCGCGCAGAGGGTAGAAGGAGCAAATACACTGCTCCTGACACCGTTTTTCCACGTCTCTCTCGAATTTTGCGCGTCGAAAACGCGTCCCCAACGCCTGTTGCGCAACCTAATTGATGCTCGCAGTGCAAATAAACAATGCTTTACAGTAATGGTGTTGTGACGCAATTTGAGACAGAATGAAACGCTAAAATTAGTAGCTTGAAAAGTCAGCTTCAAGGAAGTCAGGCAAGAATAAAATGAGCAGTTGGTAATCTGAAATAGCGCCAACCATCTGTTGAAATTTGTGCTGACTCGTTGCTGGAGCTCGAGCTACGGCGCGCTGCCTCAAACTGGTCCTGCACCCTCCTGCAAGGCGGGCAATTTAGGGGCCTGGCCCGCGAACACCAGAATAGCGGCCAGACTCTCATCTATGCAGCATCAGTAGGGAGGGCCAGAACCAATAAAGTCGGCAGCTACTTGGTTCAGGCTTTCTCTATTTGGAAGGCTACTCTCAGCAGTTCAGGCGCTAGTGAGTGCCATATCTGTAATCACTACAGATCAATTCGCTACAATTAGCTACTTACAGATTCAATGCGTGTTGTGAAGCCTATCACCAATGTCACCAACACCTGGCACAATGTAACCCTTATCATTCAGACTCGGATCCAGCTGGCCGACAAAAATCTCGACCTCAGGATCCTCCTCTTGGACCCTCTTGACGCCCTCCTCGGACGCAACAATGGCACAAAAGATAATCTTCTTGACCTTCCATTCCTTGAGCATGGTGATGACGGCGGAGGCTGTGCCGCCTGTTGCAAGCACCGGATCCAACACAAACGCTGCCTCGTAAATGTCCTCGGGCGACGAGATTTTGGGCAGATTGTTGTAGTACTCCACGGTCTGGAGCGTCCACTTGTCTCGGAAAATACCGAGGTGGAAAACCGGGGCATCATGTCCGCCGGGAAGCACCTTCTGGAACGGCTCCACCATGCCCTGGCCGGAACGGAGGACCGGGATGAGGGCGTAGCGGGCAGGAGTACAGAGGGTCGGCTTGTAGGACTCGCCGAGAGCCGAAGTGGCTGTGGAATCGGCCAGCGATGCCTGGAAGGACTCACCAGCGACCTCAACCGCGGCAATGGTCGCAATCTCAGAGATGAGCTGGCGGGTCACCAGCGGCGAGGAGTCAGCCCGCAGTTGCGAGATCTTGTACTGGATGGACGGATGATGGAGAACAGTGAAGGGCATGATGGGGTGGTCTGGCGAGGGAGCACAGGACGAAAAAGAAGAAGATGGGGGAGGGGGAGTGGGGGGTTTATATAGATGGAGGCAGGCTAGGGGGCTGGGGTGACTATTGGGGGAGCACTCGGAGGAGTGATTGCGATAAGGTGGGGAGGAGGGCTGATAGCCGCGGGATGGCTCGGGGGAAGTGTCGGGAGTGGATCTGGAGTGAAAGTGGAGCGAGGGAGTGATGGCAAAGAAATGGAGAAGGGATTGGGGAGAAATGACTGGCAAGAGATTGTCAAGCACACTCAGACACTGTTTTTTTCCCTGAAATATTCTCCTCCAGCTCCACCAGCTCCGGTACATCGTCGGCCACGTGGCTGCCGATTGCCGGCGGACGCTTCTCGAGACCCACTAAAGGATTGGCCTAGGGTAGTAGACGTAAACATCGGGAGCCGACAGGCAAGATCCGATTGGAGGTTGGGGGAGGAGGAAAAAAGAATTGAGGCCGGGAGCAGAGCGCCAGTCGTGCCTGGCATACCTAGTGTACCTGGAATACCTTTGCATACTCTTTCCAGATCCACAATTAGCCCTCCTCTTCCACTTCATTATCACACCATGTGAGCCGCTGGCAGCTGCCCGCGGCATGCCGGGGCTTATCGCCTCGAGCAGCCCTATCTCCCGAACCCCCAACCCCCACGTAAGATAGGCGCCGGGGTCAGACTTAAAACCCCGCCCCAACCTGTGTTTTGTCCTTTTTCCCCTTGACAATGGACAAGACAGCCTATCTGCTTTCCATTCAGTCCGTCCGCGAGCGCGCATCCCAGGTCATGGCCCGGGCCGAGGCAAACACGCTGTCAAACTTTGACGTGGACCTCGCCCAGCTGGACCCGCTTGTCGCCTATGTCATTGCCCTCATCCAAAGGGACTACAAGACTACGGCCGACATTCCGCCCCATGGCCGCTGGCAGCACTTTGATGTTGGCGATAGCAAACGTGTGGACGCTCTTGTGGCTTCTTGGTCCTGTGACACTCTCGAAATAGCCCGCAGACTTGTTGATCTGTTTGTTGTCTCGGTGCTGCTAGACGCCGGAGCTGGCAATGTCTGGAGATACACCGAGCAAACAACCGGCCAGACGGTCAGCCGCTCAGAGGGTCTTGCTGTGGCCTCGCTTTACATGTTTAAAGACGGCCTTTTTGGCGAGGACCAGGTCAATGGAGCCACACTCGAGAAGGTTTCGCTTGAGGCGCTCGCTGCAGGCCTCCAGTCTGCTCCTGGCAACGAGGTAGCTGGCATTGAGGGCCGCCAGCAGCTGCTAGTGCGTTTGGGCTCAGCTCTTCTGGCCAAGCCTGAGTACTTTGGCAAGGACGGACGTCCCGGTCACCTCGTAGACTACCTTCTGCGTAAGAATCCGTCTAGAAAGGTCCCACTCCCCCAGCTCTGGGATGCACTCATGGCTGGTCTGTTGCCCATATGGCCTGGGTCACGTACCAAGCTCGATGGCGTTGCACTGGGTGACGCCTGGCCACTGTCGACAATCTCCTCAGACGACGGCATCATGCCCTTTCACAAACTGACGCAGTGGCTATGCTACTCTATACTCACCCCCATGAAGCGCTACGCAGATATTGTCTTCGAGGGAGAGGAGCTGCAGACTGGCCTACCAGAGTATAGAAACGGAGGCTTGCTAGTGGACTTCGGCGTTCTCAAGATCAAGCCACATCTTGTGAAAGAGGCCTACACAGTTGACGAGGACCTCATTGTGGAGTGGCGTGCAGCTACAATCGGTTTCCTTGACTTGATTCTCAAGAAAGTCCAGGAGAAGATGCCGGGCCTGACGCTGCCACAGCTACTGGAGGCCGGAACTTGGAAGGCCGGACGTGAGATTGCCAAGGAGAAACGGTCGCACGGTGGGCCACCCATTGAAATTATTTCCGATGGTACTGTATTTTAGCTAATCCAATATACTTTGCTGTGCCGAATGGTAGGCTGGGCTATAGCTTGTGACACAACCTGGAGTGTTGCCCATTGACTATGCAGTGCAATGCTCGCGCTGAGCTCCATCAAAACCAGTCTAATAAATCATATATTACTATCTAGCCTGGGTTAGTAAAGTCCAGAAACAGATGCTCAGTTCTGGGTATTTCATAATCCACATTTAGTTCGGAGTGGTGCATGAATCCTTGTAATCATTGCAATGAAGAACGGTACTTACAACTGGGTTAGCAAAGGTCTCAAAGTGAGCAAAGTCAGAGGTAAAGTTAATTGTTGTTTTCTCCAAGAAACTGTCAGAGAGATTCCCAACTTATATAAAATCATCATAAACGATAGGCTGGGCATTGACCCAGCCAATAAGCGCTCAAAAACTTACTCTAGAAGGGGTTGTCTTCCTTGGGGATGGATCTGTCGTAGTACTCGCCAATGACGGGAATCTTGACGAGAGCGTCACGCTGGATTCTGGGGATGGAGTCAGCAAAGACAGCAACAGCAGCACCAGCGGCACCGCCCCAGAGAGCAAGGTCTGGGAAGTACTTGAAGACGGTGCTGATGTTGTACTTGCCAAAGTGGGGGAGCACCCGGAAGAAGGGCTTGGTCACGTAGGTTTTGACGGCCATGGTTGTGAGAAGAGAGGATTCGGTGGTGTGTGGGATTTTTGGCTTGGGCCAATGGGAGCGGTTGGAAAAAAAGTCACGTGACCGGGGCTGTTGTTGGTGGGGCTTTGTCTCATTTTGTCGCTTTTTTTCGCGGTGTCCAATCGGGGGCTCAGTCCCTGGCATATAAGCCCAAGTCGTTCTCAGCATTGCGTTGCTAGACCGTTTTCAGGATAATTTACCGCATAGATACAATGCATTGAGCATTTCGTACTTCTAGCCGCCGGTTAGAAGTACAAAATCCGGAGTCCGAAAACCGCACTGCGTTGCCTGCCTGCTTGACTGCTTGTCATAGCTGCATTGCAGGAACGACCCGGGCCATGACCGAGTCAAGTTTCTACAAGGACTGAGGTATGCGAAATCGCCGATATCGCTGGTATTCGGGGAAATTTGCTGGGCACCTGACGGGTCTCAAAAATTTTATCTTCGACCCGAGTCGCGGCCTTCGGAGCAGAGCTGCCTCGGGGCAATGGGCGGAGGCCACGCACTGACATATTCAGGCACAGAGGTGGCTGGAGGGGTCTGGACAGTGCTTGAAGCACCGTTCAAGGACGCCGTGCCATAGCGTGCCTTAGCGCGTCTTCTTGCTGCACTCTGTGCATCGGAATCCGCTTCTATTCCGCCACCAAGACGGTATCTCGCCTCACCCCCCGAACAGCCAATGGCCGCCGCCCTGTCTCAGCCCTGTCGGGCATTTCTGATTGCGAATCCTGCGACCGAGCTGCACGTGCCAGAGACAGACAGTCTTGATAAACACAACTAGAGGACTTACAAGCTCAGATAAATCTGATCGGTCGAAGGCTGGGACAGTCGGCACGGCTTTTCCGTTGAACGGCGTCCCTGCACCACGGTAACAGCCCCCTTTGACTTTGCCGTCCAACCCAGTCTCCCTTTCCTCTGCGCACGGCGCGTCCACGCCCGCAAGCACAGCCGTGCAGGGCAGCCACCGGTTGATACACTATTAAAGCACACCCAAAAAACAGCCGTAGCGATAGAAGACTATTGACAACAACTGCACCCTGTCGAAGCCGCCCTTCAAAGAAGTAGCCACTAATAGGAAAGCTTTAGAACACTCAGGAAATAGTTGACCGGTCACCTACCTCACTTGATACCCCTTGCATGCCCTCTATCAACGAGTGCAAACTGTAATCACCGGACTTACCAACATTATTCTCTCTTTCGAGTCTTGTGCTCATCTTTTCAACCTTGTACTGATTTGATTTCAAATACCAGAATACCCTCCTAGTCATGTCTTCTCCAGCTCAGTCGGTAGAAGATTCTCGCAAGTCTTTGAGAGCCGCCTCTTTTGCTGGTTCGCCATCTTCCAGACTGCAAATCCACCAGAGACTTGGCTCCCCGGTCCCTGGGATCGCTTCGCGGTCCCCAAGACCTTCCTTTGCCCACTCCTCATCGCCTTCGGGAAATGATATTTCATTTGCTAAAGTAATCCCTGCCAACCAGCGCAAGTCTACTTCGTCTGGCTACGCTGGAAAGCTGGCCACTTCCTTGCAAGACTCGCAGGGGCAAGCCTCGGGGCCTCCCTCCAACCCAGACTCGGCTGCTGTCTCGGTCCACTCGGTAGATATTGACAATCCCGATCCCGAGGTTGTCAAGGCCGTCGGGCGCCATCTGGTGCGCGACTCTGAGTCGGAACTGACCAAGCCAGACGAGGAGTTTGACTCGCTGCAGTTGCAGGGTGGAGACATTACTAGACAACTTTACAACTGGACACGCGAGCACGAGGAAGGTGGTACTCAGCGCAAAAAGCGCTCGCAGTCCATCTCGGACCTCAGGGAGGAGCCGTCAACATCTCAAATCCGCAACATCAAGGCCCCCGGAGGTTTCCGCAGAAACTACATTCTGCAAAAGGCCGCCGATCCAGAGACTGGTGATTTTGTTCAGCAGCCTGCCTTCCTTACACGCAACTTTATTGAGTTTCTTTCCATCTATGGCCACTTTGCTGGTGAGGAGCTTGAGGAAGAAGAGGACGAAGACAGTGACGCCGACGAGCGCACCCCGCTTGTGCGCCGTGAGACCGGCAATGTCAAGCGTGAGGGCGGCTCGGCCACTCCAACTAAGGCCGTGCTGCTCCTGCTGAAGGCCTTTGTTGGTACTGGAATTCTATTTCTGCCCAAGGCCTACTTGAACGGTGGACTTCTTTTCTCGTCCTTGCTCTTGCTATTTGTCTCAGGGCTCTCTTACTGGTGCTTCTTGTTGCTTATCAGCGCCAAGAACGCCACAGGCGTCGCCTCGTTCGGTGACATTGGTGGCCAGCTTTATGGCTACAATATGCGTCTCTTGATTCTTTCGTCCATCGTTATTTCGCAGCTTGGCTTCACCGCTGCTTATATGGTTTTCACGGCAGAGAGTCTCCAAGCGTTCACCAAGGCTGTGTCTGGCAATGTCATTACTGTACCCTTCTTCATCATGGCCCAAGTCCTGATATTGCTTCCACTAGCTATGATCCGCGACATTGCCAAACTATCATTTACAGCACTTATTGCTGATGCATTCATTCTATCGGGTGTTATTTGTATCTACTTTTACACTGGCGAGTCACTTCTCAAGTACGGTCCCGCAGAAGTGAAGTTGTTCAACTCCAAAGACTGGACACTTTTCATTGGCACCGCAATTTTCACTTTTGAGGGTATTGGTCTCATTATCCCAATTCAGGAGTCCATGAAGAAGCCTGAAAAATTTGGTGGTGTACTTGCTGGCGTCATGATTGGCATCACTGTGCTGTTTGTCGGCACTGGCATGTTTTGCTATTTTGCTTATGGTAACAACGTTGAGACTGTGGTTATTCTTAATTTGCCTCAGGATTCGCACACTGTCAACGCCATTCAGCTGCTCTATTCCATGGCTATCTTGCTGTCAAGTCCACTGCAACTTTTCCCCGCCATTAGAATTCTCGAAAACGGTCTGTTCAAGCGATCTGGCAAGTACAACGCCAAGATCAAATGGCAAAAGAATCTGTTCAGAGCTGGCCTGACAGTTTTCAGCGGTGCTGTGGCGTGGGGCGGTGCTGACGACCTGGACAAGTTCGTCTCTCTTATTGGCTCGTTTGCTTGTATCCCACTGGTATTTGTATACCCACCGCTTTTGCATTACAAGTCCTGCTCGAGGACGCCTCTGACTAAAGCCCTCGACATTGCCCTCACTGTATTTGGGTTCTGCGCCATGGCTTATACTACGTTCCAGACAGCACAGAGCTGGATTAGCGGCTAGAAATGTTAGACGCAAATAATACTCTTGCTAGATGATGGAGCGTTCATCGCATATATTATTAATAAACCCTCACTTTTTGCTTTCCTTGGGCTATACATCGACCGGAATCCTCCCCCTCAAGTCGCACGGCTGCATACTTTTCAACGGCTGTGATTGTGCGGCTGTGACAAAAAAAATATTTGAGCCAAAGTCAACTGAAATTTCACTTTAGATATCGCAGAATCATAAATGCCATCTCTCGCTGAGAAGTTGGCTAGGTTTGCCGACCCAAGACCGCAAGATGTTGACCCTGAAGATGAGCGCGACAGATCTTCTGGAGAGTCTGAGGACGAGTCTTTGAAAACAGCCCACTATGTTGATGTGGGCAAAAGTAAGCTGAGAGAGCAGCATGAGATTGAAGACACTAGATACAGAGGAAAGGCTGTTTCTAGAGCGGATCTGGGCTCTGAGAATAGCGAGGACGAGGGAAACAGCGATAGTGAGGATGAAGAAGAAGAAGAAGAAGAAGAAGAAGAAGAAGAAGAAGAAGAAGAAGAAGACGAGGAAGAGTTGGATGCTAACGCTAGCGATAGTAGCGAGTTTTTCAGTGCCCAAGAGGAAAAATCGCAGAGGGCTTTTCCTGAGAAAGAAGACTTTGAAGAGTACCCTGAAGAATATGAAAATTCTGAAGAGTCTGCAGAGTCTGAAAAGGAAGAGAGTAATGAGAGTGTGCCCCGTAAAAGTGCCGATCCCATGTCCGTTAGGGCTCTGCTAGAGAAAGAGAAGCAGATGGCTTTGACTCAAAACAAATCGTCTAATCTCGCCGATGTTGATAAGGGCCGAGCTGTCCAATATCAATCTTTTGTGTATGAGTCTCTTTTGGACACGAGAATTGGTCTCCAGAAGGTTTTGTCGAACATTAATGGTGTGACAAAAAACGGAGATGATTGCATTACTTCTGTCACCGATTTGCTGAGTCTTGCTTCTGATATCGCCGATGCTCGACTGCAATTAATGAATGTCAGCGGTCTGACCCATTCTTCTGACCACACATTTGACGAGGCTCGCAAGAGTCGTAAACGCTCGCTTTCTGAAGCAATTTCTGGCGCACAGGATTTTGATGCTGCTCTTGCCAAGTATCGCAGTGCTGTACTCACCAAGTGGTCGAAGAAAGTCGCCTCAGCCCAAGGCACCCTCAACCGCAACAAATTTCAATCCATTAACCAGAGTGCTGAGGTTCAGGTTTCGTCAATTATGGCTGATATGGATCGCTTAGTGAAGCGCACAAGGATTGATAGAAGCATTAAAAAGACAGCCGCCGATATGGAGGAGAACGCAGAAATTTTTGACGACACAGACTTTTACCAGTCGCTGCTCAAGGACCTGGTTGACAAGCGCATGGCGGACTCTTCGGCCAATGTTGGCATCAAGTGGAACGTCAAAAATCAAAAGTCGAATAAGATTGAGGCAAGAGGCGCCTCCAAGGACCGCAGACTGCGATTTACGGTGCAAGAGAAAATTCAAGGGTTTGACGCACCTCACAAGGTATTTCCATGGAGTGAGGAGCAGACAGATGACTTGTATGCCTCGCTTCTCGGCCACAGAATGACCATGAACGAAAATGATGATTCCGATAAGTCTGATAGCGAGGAAGAGGTCGTTAATGACTCCGGAATGAGACTATTTTGAAGCCCACACACTTCGACCTTTGCATCAAAACAAACCTCTCATAGTAATCTCTCACAGATCTCAATAGACTCATTATTTATCCATTCCAGCAACTTTCATGATGTCGACATCCTTTTCCGATCTTTTCCCAAACTTTTTCCGAACTCTGCCCGCTCCATTTTCTGTGGTAGGCTCAGGCGTTTTGTCCCCAGGGGAGCTTACTGCATGCGTACGGCACCACCTTATCAGATACGACCGGACTCCGAGAGCATCAAGGATCCCGACATGGCTCGGTGTTTCTCCTTTGTAACACTATGAAGTCGATCGTATTTGCACCTTTGATTGCTCTCACTAGCGCAATTAGCCTTGGGGACAAGTCCCAGATCCCTCTTGGCAATAATGCTGGTAGTCTCATCGCCAA
Organism: Grinbergsozyma bentonensis; assembly: GCA_030561725.1. NCBI lineage: Eukaryota > Fungi > Ascomycota > Dipodascomycetes > Dipodascales > Trichomonascaceae > Grinbergsozyma > Grinbergsozyma bentonensis. The sequence goes on along the minus strand of JAKTYB010000006.1, from coordinate 208,181 downwards.
GAGCGTAGCAGGTGCTCCTGCCAATGTCGAGCCCTTGCTGCTTGAGCAAATCGACACCGCCTGGAATGAGGCTTATGTCAACAATCGTGATCTTTTCACATCTGCCCTCAAGGAGATCAGAGGAAAGGACTTCTCTGGTACCATGGTCACCCCAAGGACTGACATGATGAGCGTGCGGGATAACACCTTCCCCAACCATCAGCTTAGAGTGACTGACCCAAGTGGGCTTCATGCTGACTGGACGAAGCAGTATTCAGGATACATCGACATCGAAGACGAAGACAAGCATTTTTTCTTTTGGTTTTTTGAATCTAGAAATGATCCCCAGAATGATCCTGTTGTACTATGGTTGAATGGTGGCCCTGGCTGTTCCTCCATGACAGGACTTTTGTTTGAGCTTGGCCCTTCTTCTATTGGTAAAACTTCTTCTGGGGAGTTCAAACTCGTCGAAAACCCATATTCATGGAATAACAATGCTTCTGTTATTTTTCTGGACGAACCAGTTGGAGTCGGTTATTCCTACGCCTCAGAGTTCGTGAACGGAACTCGCGCTGCCGCAAAGGATGTCTATGCCTTTCTCACACTCTTTTTCAAAAAATTTCCTGAGTATAATGCTGGGCAGAAGTTCCACATTTCCGGTGAGTCTTATGCTGGCCATTACATTCCAGGTTTTGCTACTGAGATTCTGTCCCACGAGGACAGAACCTTCAACCTTTCTTCAGTCCTGATTGGCAATGGGATTGTGGATGCTAGAAGTCAGGCATGGGCTACAGTGGGTATGGCCTGTGGCAAAGGTGGCTTCCCCGCAGTTGCTGAGGAAGAAGCATGTGACATTGCGTACGCTCAAGTGCCAAAATGCGAGCAATTGTATACAGCGTGTTACGAAACTCTTGATAACTACGTGTGTATGGGTGCAATGATTTACTGCGACAACCTCACCAAGCCCTATCTAGCTACAGGCAGAAACCCTTACGACATGAGAATCAACTGCACTCAGGAAGGTGTCGGATTATGCTATAATGAAGACAGCTGGATTGACGATTTTTTGAACGAAGAATGGGTTATGAAAGCTGTTGGCGCTGAAGTCAACTCTCGAGTTGGCTGCAGTAGTGAGGTCGGTAAACACTTTGTCTATACTGGAGACAGAGCAAAGCCTTTCCATTACGACGTTGCAAATTTACTAAACGAAATTCCCGTTTTGATTTATGCTGGAGACAAAGATTGGAGATGTAATTGGCTTGGAAATCGTAACTGGACAAATCACCTTGAATGGAGAGGGCAGAGCGAGTATGCAAAGGCACCAACCGAACTGTGGATTGTAGACGGAAAAGAAGCAGGAACGGTACGCAACGCTGAAGGATTGACTTTTTTGAGAATTTTTGACGCGGGTCACATGGTTCCGCATGATCAAGGAAAAAATGCCTTCTCAATGTTGAGTACGTGGTTGTCAGGTGGAAAGTTTTAGAAGATTGAAAGAAATGTATTAGCACAAATCTAGTGCACACAGTGCTTCAATTGATCGCCCGTTAAAATATTGTTAGTTTTGTGATTGTCCACAGTCGAACGAAGAAATCCCTTTAGCTCCTGAAAATTTCTCTCAGTTTCGTTTGATAGTGAGCTCAGGTTTCACGTTTTACCAGAGATCCATCAAGCTTCATCGTAAGTCTACCAAAACTACGCCAGTCCCCCACTTTGCTATTAAAAACTAGTAACAGTCAAACGAAATCATCATAAATGACTCATTGACCGTGGAGGTAAGTATTCTACGAATAATGCGCTGCTCCACTCGACTTCAATATAATCCAGAATTATTTTCTACTCAAGGTTCTTAACAATGGCTTCTGTTACAGCCAATACTTGCTCATCCTGAAAATGCGGGCCAACAATCTGCACCGACGCCGGCAGACCGTGAACTTGTGCAGCATCGTATTTGAGGAGGCCTATCATTTCACCATCATTCTCAGTGTCAATGGTTTTATCGGCAGTAGTGACGGGAACGGATGCTGCCGGCAGATCCAGGAGGTTGCAAATTAGAGTATAGGTCGTAGGCGGAAACTGACCGTGGGGGCGAGCTGTAGTCGGAGCCGTGGGCATAATCAGCGCGTCGTACTTATTGCCATACATGAGAGAATTGAAAGTTTGCATGGCTTTATCCGCTGCAACGTTGCTTTCAAAAATCGCCTTGAGATTGCTGGCAGCGTCGGGTACCTTGAACTGAGCCGTCAAAGCTAGCGAAGCCTTTACAGCTTCTACAACAGGCTCAGCTCCGGCAAGAATGTTGCGTGCCGCAGTGTTGGTCTCATCAAGCGTAAGAAGTCTCACCGCCAACAACCAGGTCTCTTCAAAGTCTGGATAGCTATCGAGGAAGGTGATCTTGTGCCCAGCTTTTTCAAGTTTGGCGGCTGTTTCCCTGATTGCCCTTTTCACGGGAGGATGAACAGGCATTGAGGGATCCTCAATGAGCACGGCAAGATTGAGAGGGCGGTCAAACGTCACCTTGGAGTAGGGCTTTGGAATGACCTTGGCATCAAACCGCCATGGCTCGACGGCAGCATAACCAGACATGAATGTTTCCAAGTCACGAACAGAGACGGCCAGAGGGCCTGCAACAGCCTTTATTCCTGGGGATCCGTATCTTCCAGCGCTCTTCTGCTTGGAGTAGGAAATTCTACCAGTAGTGGGCTTAAATCCATACACGCCGTTGCACAAGGCGGGAAACCGGATGGAACCACCAATATCGGTACCCACACCAAGTACAGAACCCCGCAGACGAACTAACGCTCCTTCTCCCGAAGAAGAACCACCTGCCGTGAAGGAGAGCCTGAGCGGGTTAAGGATCTTACCAAACAGGTTGTTTTCTGATTCGCACACAAGCATAGTCTGTGGAACCGATGTCTTGACATAGAGTACAGCGCCTGCCCTAAGCAGCACTTCAATAGTGCCGGAATTGAACTCAGCAGGCTTCTCATTTGCCCAGGCCACATAGCCGAGCGTCGAGGCGACACCCTTGATGTTCATGACATCCTTTACAGAGATGGGCAGGCCATGAAACGGGCCAATGGGCTTCTTGTGCTGGACAAAGTAATCGTCGAGTTCCTTCGCTCGTTCCAAAGCCTCGTCAAAGAAAGTTTCCGTCAAGCAGTGTGTAAGCTGCTGTGCGATAGCAGCCCGCTTGCAAAAGGCCGTGGTGACCTGGACCGATGTGAGCTTTCCATCAGCCAACAAACCAATGAGATCAGTTGCATCGTAGTTTTCAGTGATGCCAACTTCCTCTGGCGTCAGAATCCCCGCTTTGGCCGGAATGTCGACAACGCTGATCTCAGCATCGTCGTGAATTGTATCCAGAATCGAGGCAGGCAGTCTCCAGGCTTCGGGAATCTTGGCTGCATTGGCAGCTCGCTTAGCTTGAGCAACTTCCTCCCACGAAGACATTGTCAATTGAGATTGGTGGTAGGGGACCAGTGGGGATCCGCAGTATTTATAGTTGAGGGCGGCATCTCCAGACTCGTGCAGCAGTGGGTTGCCTATCGGAGTTTTGGGGGACGTTGGGCCGTGCAGCGAGAGCTGGCGAGGGGGTGGGAGGGGGAGATGAGCCGAGGAGGAGCAGGGGTTGGGGACGGAAATATCAGAAAGTGAGAGGAGGAAAGGAAACATATCTGACAGGAATAAAAGTAAATTGGCAGTTCCTGTATCTTACCGTAATTGCTCACTGTGTTGGTGACCGCTATGGCCTGCGCGCCGTCCCCCAGAATACCTTATCTTCGCCAAGATTATTTATGGGCGCGTAGAAAGGTCCGACTCGAGTCTGCAAAGAAAACTCCGACAAGATGGCATTGAACGCAGCAAAGGTGGCTATTCCGCCCCGACTCAGTCGTAAGCCACCTTGTGGACCACTTGACTAACCCCATCCTGCCTGTCGGGCGTCAATGTCGATCTTCGTCCCACCAATAGCGTCATCATCAAGGAAGTCCGCTGATCGGCTGCTCGGATTAAACCGGTGGGGGAAGCCGCTTGTGAGGCACCTAACTGCGCTATTTTGTGCCGAAGAACAAGTTTCAGACTCACACGGACGTCACCTCGATCTTAACTTGGCCATCCTCCAGCACACGATGACCTTGAGACACACCCCTCAATCAACGTGACCTCATATAATGCTGTAAAGTTGCACTGTTATGGTGAGAACAAACAAACAAATGAATTTGAAGTTAGAAGACTATGAGGAACTCCTATAGAGAAGGGTGACCTTGTGTGTTGACGCTCATAGCGTCGGTGATTGGTGATTGACCTTTAATGGTGGTTGAACTAGAATTTTACCTCGTATGGTTGGTGTGACAAAGGTTACCGAGCCAGGACCCAGCTTACTTGTCAGGTTTTGAGCGTCAATTGGGAAGTGTCGCACTTGAATTGAACCATGTTTTCAGTTCCAGCTCTAAGGAGAAAGCATCCCGGGCCGGATGTCTCAGGCGGTGAGTCTTGGGGTTGAAGTGCGTGCCGCCTACCTAATGGGTTGCTTCCACGCGTGTCCTGCCTTGCTAGTTATGTTGGTAGTTTTAATTGCTTGATTAAGTGTTTGATATCCTCAGCGTATTTGGCGTTTGCCGCACGAGCCCATTTGGACATTCTGATGTGTTCGGCCATCGTGCGCTGTTCTTGCTCTATGCGATCGAGCATGTCGTTGAGGTTGTCTATTCTCGTAGAGGTTGAAGCGTGGATGTCCATGTCATGGCGGATTGCAGAGAGGAGCCTTTCATGCTCGTTTCTGCGTTCGAATTTCTCCCTCCGAAGTTGTGCAATGATTTGGTTTGTCCTGTTGTTCTGTCTCTGCACTGCGTTCATCACTTGGCTGTAATTGTCATCTATTTCTTTATCCAAATTCTGCATTCTAGCCCGGAGGGCCTGGAGGAGATCGAACATTTCGTCTTTCTGAGCCAAAATCATTTCGCGTTGTTTGAACGAATGGAATAAGAACAGTTCGTCTGTGAATTGCGTTAGTTGAGGAGGGGGGTTAATTGAAAAGCAAGTCCTCAACCTGTGAATTGACCCTTCCAATATGTTGAAGGGGACACCTTCAATGATGTTGTATACGCAGGTCTTTAGTATCTCGCGTGATTCCCCAGAGAGGATGTCGAAGAGCGTGAGGTACAGGCTGATGAGCTTGAAGACATTTTGCGGACGGATACTGTTTTTGATGTTTTCGGGGTTTGAATTGTCTCTTTTTTGCTGGTTTTTGTAAGTTTCCTGGTATTTTTTTGGTGAGATTTCGTGCTTTTGGCTGTCAATGTAGTCAAGGGCGGCACGTCCAGTTTGAAGTCCGTGGTTCCGGGCAAAGATCTGGAGTTCCTCAGTGGTGTGTTTGGAGCTTTTTTTTGGGTTTTCTGCGGTTTTCGTGTTTTGTTGGTTTTCCATGTATGATCCCGTGTAAATATCCTCATCGAAGCCGTCAGCGGCTTTCTGTTCCGCGTTCTGGTCCTCATGGCCTTCGTAGTCCATTATTGCATCCTGTCCGTTGTAGAGGTGCACTGGCTCTTCAACCGTATAGTCCGCTTGACTGAGTTCGCTTGAGAAGGACCGTGTATATTCGCTTCCTTGCGCTCGTTCCCTGACGGCTTCCGCCCGTCTGGCGTGCCTGGCTGCATGATGTGCGTCTCTGCTTCCGCTGCTGGGAGATAGTGTTGGCTGCATCGGCTTGTTCGCCCCGCGTTGTGGTTGCATAGTCGAAGAATGATGGTTTGAAGTGCTTCCAGTTCTGGCCGTTTGACGGCCTGGCGTCTTGGTTGTACTCTGTGGTACATCTTTTTCCGTTCCTGATGATTCAGTGATCATAGAGTCATCATCGATCTCGGTTAGCTGCGATTGGCTGCCGCCGAGGTTACCAGAACCTTGGCCAGAAACGTCGCGAAAACCGCTTGAATTCGGGGGGAAACCCTCCTGATCACTCTCCAGGTATTGTGCGACCTTCTCTCCAGGTCTCGGGGGGAAGGGGCCATTTTTCTCAGATTGCTGATTTTTGAACATGATGTCACGAGTCCTGTTACTGTGAGCAACAATCAACGACAAAATGTATTCAAAGTCAGAAGACTATGACTAACTTCTATAGAGAATGTGTGTTGACGCTCGGAGCATCGGTAATTGACCTTTGATGATAGTTGATCGTTCCAGTAGTTGATAGAAGAGAGAAAAAAATGTTGTGGAAAAAGAAATTATAGCAGTTTTCACATCCTGGTAATTTAATTCTCCCAAGAATCATAGCGAGGTGCTCTGGCCGAGCGGTCTAAGGCGTTAGGTTAAGGTCCTAATCTCTCCGGAGGCGTGGGTTCGAATCCCACGGGCATCACCATCTTTTTTAATTTTTGCAATTAGATCTAATTAGATCCCCCATTCTGCCTCTTCGAAACCGTTCTCATCATTGCACTGATACTCGACTGGCAAGGAAGGTACCGATCTGCTTTTAGCCTTCATTTTCTGCTCAATTTCAGGTCCAGAGGGTTTGAGTAGTCTGTAGGGAGAGAACAAACCAGTGAAGGGAGTATCAGGGTCACTGCGCATCCTTCCAGTCGAATCTGAAGTTGTTCCATCTGTGATTTCAGGGGAGGTTTCCGCATTGCGATGGGATTCTTGTGGCTCTCGCGGGCACTGCTCTTGGGTTGTCATCATTGGGGAAAAGGGCCTGGTGGCAGAGTGAAGGGCGCTCGATAGCCCACTCGGTGGGGACAGGTCATTAAGAAGACTTGCGACGCCATTATAGTCTGCCATGTCATAGCTGGCCTCAAATCGGGACATGAGCTTGGACAGCAAGTCATTGCTTTCCTGAGTAATGGCAAGGAACTTGCTCTTGAGGAAATCAAGCTCTGTCTCATAAAGAACGTTGAGCCTGTTGAGAGCCATCTCAGCTCGTTCAATCTCTTCTGCACTACGCTGTGGTAAAAACAGAATACGGCGCCTTAAAATGTGTCTCCGCTTGGCGTCACATTTAACCTTTATTCCCCGTACAAGATTGTAGTCAGGTAGCAGCTCACCAAGCCTTGCATGAAGAAAAGTGCAAAATTGCTGATGAAGACGTCGATATTCTAGCTCGCGAACAAGTGGCACACGAAGAGTTTCGTTGACACCTGCCAAGGCGCTCTTTTCAAGATGTACAAGAAGCTCCGAGACGGCAAAGATGGACTGATCAATTTGACGGCCATACTTTTCAGTGGCAACAAAGAGATGCAGAATAGAGGGTGAGGAGAATGCCGGGTTATTGAGTGTTGCAAAAGCCACCGACCAAAGGAACGATATCGGGGCCGACAGTGATGCTGAACTCAGGGGAAGGTCGGAGGACATACTGCAAAATGAGCGAAATAAACAAACTTTACATGCATTTTAAATAGACTGACTGGCAGATATGTTGCAAAGTTTTGGATATCATCAAGGTCGCACGGTGAAATGTAACATTTGCTTTAAACATGAAACAAGAGGGCTGTGAGCGCTTGTGCAGAAGTTTCAAATGGGCAGAGGATACCAATGCGAAATTGTACAAAAGTATATAGAAAATCTATGAAGTATGTTTAGAGCCTACAATTTCTCAAGCTCCTCTTTCTCTTTCTCGTAGCTGGGGCGGCTCAGATCGTAGAAGGTAGTGGTGCGGCCGTAGGAAGCTCCACCAAGACGGGAGATAGGCTGCAATACGGACAAATCCATAAAATTTCTGTCGGCGTTGATAGCATCTTCACGTACGTGAAATTTGACACCTTCCAGAATCAATGTGAGACCGGTTGTTTTAGAAGCGTCCGCCTTGGATTTCCAAGTGTGCGAGGTAACGAGTTTGCATTCGATACTAAAGGCCGATTCAGCCACAAGCTCTGGTTTCACGGTAGAAGACCTGACACCAGTGAGACCTGACAGGCGCCATTCATCTACGTCCGAAGGGGCGTTGATGGCTGAAAAGTTGGCTGCCTCGACAAACCACTCACCAACCAGATTGATAGTGCACTCGCCGGTTTCAAGAATGTTACTTGTGGTATCTTTCATGCTTCTTCCAGCAGAGCAACCCACTACAAAGATGGGCGGATCATGGTTCACAACCTGAAAGTAGGAGTAGGGAGCGAGATTGCGGCCACCTTGGCTGTTGATAGACGAGATAAGAGCGATTGGCCGAGGCGCGATTGCTGATACAAGCATCTTGTAGTTATCTATAGGCGAGCGGCCATCTCCATAAGGATCGATCTCCTCCTTTTTATGTAGCCTCCAGTCGCTGGTGGAGGCCCCTTGGCCAGGCTTCCAAGCAGGGTTGGGGGATTCAGTCTGTTCAACCTTAGCTTGAAGGTCAAATGCCTTGATAGTCATGGTTCTAGCTATGATAGGCAATGGAAATATAGCAGAATGAAGAGTCAGGGACGCAAAAGTTTTAGTTTGACGGACACCAGGTCGACAACTCTTGAGCATGCAAGGTGGGGGGAGAAGGAGGAGTCAGGGTTGCAGTGCTAAGTAAGCGAAGACAACCGGGGGAATCTGAGACAATTTTATAATTCGCGGCAGCAAATATTGAGATCGGCCCTCGGAGCTGGCGTCTGGTGACGTGATGCACAGCTCGCGTCCGCTCCGCTAAATCAATCGGTCCGGAATTTACGTCAGCCGATGGGCGGTTTGCGCGCTGGGTTGGCTCCGCTATACGGACCGCGATCCGACGGGTCCGCCCCACGACGCCTGATTATCGCGCATTACAATCTGGCCAAAATGGGCATCATTGTGGACATGACACGAACAGGTGTCAAATGATTACCTATCATCGAGGAGGCCGCGATTTGTTTGCCGGAGGCGGACGACGGAGGTCGGTCTGAGGTGCTCACCTCCTAGTCTGGGTACCTACTGCCTAGTGTGGCCAAGTGTGGGCGTCCTAGAGCCAGGCTTAATCAGCAACGGTCAGCGACGGGCTTAGCATCCGCTTAGCAACAATTGTATAATGTGATTTGAACCAGACTACTAGTGTCGTTTGGAATGCACCTCGCCAGCGTCGCAGCTGTCGCCCTATCGGGCTGGCATCACTGCGCAGCTTCCTCTAGTCAGTCATTCATCCCTGTTATTGCAGCCGAGAGCGAGAAGGCTCGTTTCTGCAATCTCATAACTACAGATTCTCAAAACACACAAACATAAAGCTCCAATCATCTTTTCCATATTTCTTTTCTCATCATACTATGACCCTCGTTTCTGCTCTGCACCCCCGGCCCACCGTTCTCCGATGACCTGGGAGCGATAAGAAAAAAGATCTGGTGAGTGAAAAATTCCAACCATCATCATGCCATCCGCTGCGAAGCGTCAAAAAGTTGCTGAGACCCATCCTTTTGGCATCTTGCCATCGGGTAACGGGCTTATGGAGCCCCATACCCCTCGGACTCAGCTTTTGGGCCCCTATCTCTCTAGACTGGAGGATGTGCTGATCATGGCTATTCTTCAGGAACTGGATGCCCCGGATCTTCTTAATGTAAGCCACGCGAACAAAGCTCTCTATGTTTTTGCTTCGTTCGACGAGCTATGGAAATCACTATTGCATAAAAATAATATGGCCACCGACCGCTGGTACGGAACGTGGAAACAGACTTATCTCAAGTTTCCGGTCTCAGGCAGTCGGATTCAGTGCGATCTGTGCTCGGACTTTCTGTATCGGCCGTTCCAGTGCTCACATATTGATTATGAATCGATAATCAAGCCTTCCACTTTCAACATGCCAACCTTTTCGGAGGCAGAAATGACCCACGACAAGTTTCTGACCCTTCATAATTCTCCCTTCAAAGTTTTGATGGAGAAAAAAGCTGCCGATTGGACAGTGGCTTCACTTGTCAAAAGATTTGGTGACACAGAATTTCGCCAGGAGTATATGGACTGGAAATTGAGAGTATACTACGAGTACATGCAAAATAATAGCGACGAATCGCCCTTGTACTTGTTTGACTGCGGAAAGACGGTGGGATCAGTCTTATCGCAGGAATATACAGTTCCATGCAAATCTGCATTTGGCGAGGATCTGTTTGAGGTACTGGGTGAGTCGCGACCTGACCATCGGTGGATGATTCTAGGCCCCAATCGCAGTGGCTCTTCGTTCCATAAAGATCCAAACGCAACGTCAGCCTGGAACACGGTACTCAGCGGCCGCAAGTACTGGCTCATGTTTCCTCCAGATGTGTTGCCACCGGGAATTGGCATCAGCAGCACTGAGGAAGAGGTGACATCTCCTGTGTCTGTGGCTGAGTGGTTCTTGTCTGGCTTCTACCGGGAAGCTATGCAAATGTCTGAGGCTGTCCACGGGATTTGCGGCCCTCAAGAGACCATGTATGTGCCTTCTGGATGGTGGCACATGGTGATGAATTTGGATGATGACTGTTTGGCACTAACAGGCAACTTTGTGCCGGCTTGCCGGTTATCGCAAACGCTTACTTTTTTGAAGGATAGACCGGAACAGATCTCTGGATTTTGCGATGAATCGTTCAACGTTTACGACAAGTTTGTGGAGGAATTGCAGAAGTCGTTTCCAGAAGAGCTCGCTGCAGCTCAGCTCAAGTCAAAAAACAAGTGGCAGGAGCTGACGAAAGAAAAGGAGTTTTCCTTCAGCTTTTTTTGAGCGCAGGTTCTACCAGGTGACCTTCGCTGTGCGTAGGAAACCCAGGACCTTGTCTCAGAGATCTGTTCCGGCAGTTCCGTATACCACTTCACCCAATTACATTTCCGAATACCCCTGCTAACCTTATCGAGCTAGTCTCCTATGTGGGGAACGCCCACCATTTAAAGATGCGCTAGCTACAGGGAGGAAGTGGGGAGCGCAAGCTCCAAGTACGCTAGTCATGCGTTAGTTGCAAACTAATGAAACCTAGTAAAATATACAATACATATACAATTAACCTCTATTAGATAGAATAAGATGGACGTGGAGGGAATAGCGTCCGATGCGGTGAGAGTATTACATGATGGTGCAGCACTTGGTAGACGACGATCCTTCCTTTTCGGTAGGCTCGGCAGCCTTGGGAGCAGTAGGTGCTGCCTTGGGGGCCGGGGCAGAGCTGGCAGCCGGAGCAGAAGTGACAGCCGGAGCAGAGCTGGCAGCCGGAGCAGAAGTGGCTGTCTTGTTGGCCTTGGAAACGGTCAGGCCAAACTGCTTGCCCTGAATACGGGCCACGCGCAGCTCCAAGTCAGAAGGCTCACGGGTGTGGTCAGACTTGGCATAGGTGCCGGCGCCCCAGGCAGAGCCCGAGTGGACTTCGTCGAGATTCGTCATGTCGGGGAATGCCTCATAGGGGTATCCGAGAGGCACGTAGGTCATGGATAGGTGGACAAAGTAAGAGAGAGCATTACGCACTGTGGTCTCAATGCCACCGTTCTGAGAGCCCGTGGCATAGAACATACCAACAAACTTGCCTGGAAGGCCGCCAGCCATCCAGAGTGAGACAGCAGACTCCCAGAAAGCGGCAAACTGAGCAGGAATATGACCGTAGCGAGTCGGAACACCAATGAGGATACCGTCGTAGTTGCCAATAGCCTTGGCATCAGCGACCGGGACCGAAGTGTCCTCGATAATGTGCATTTTTTCCTGGACGCCAGCGGGCAGGGTCTCGGGGATTCTAAGCAGCTCAACCTCGACACCGGCCTCCTCCAGACCCTTCTTTTCCTCAAGAGCCAGCGCCTTAACGTGGCCCCAGCCAGAGTAGTAAATTATTGCGACTTTGACCATACTTTAAGAATGCTTTCTATGAGAAATGGCCATGTACCAGCTGCGGAGATATAAAGGGTTGGGCGATATGCAAGGCGCGGCAAGGCGTTGCCAGGGCGGCATGCCTTTGTCAGGTTTAGCCCATGGCTAACTATTAGCAAACCTTGAATAATGCGTAGCGTCGATGGATTAGGAAGGCGGTGGGATGAGTGGCTGCGGGAGGCGGGAGTTGATTAGTGTGCAGTCCTGGGACGTGTCGCGAGGAGGAAAGGTTCGAGGAGGCTGTGCGATTCGAGACATGACGAAGAACTGCTGCGCAAAAAACAGCAGAAGCGACGTGTCACTATTTTCGCTCAGCCACGGCCAAGCCGGCACTCGCGGCTGAGCTCCAGCATTCTTCTGCTGACCTAAACACCTCACCCCGCTTGGTACAGTACTTTCTTACCCAACCCTTACGCGACTGCCTAATCTGGCGTCCGGCGGCCTGCCGCCTTTCAAACAGGGCCTTACCTACGCATTAGCCATGCCTTATGCAATGACAGTCGCCAGCTTGCTGACACCTTGCGAGTCTGCACAAACCGCTGCACCGCCCCAAGCATATAAATACCGGTGCATCCCTTGACTAGAAAACATCACCATCACAAAACACAAAACCACCAACAACAATGGCTCCAAGAATCGCTATTATCTACTACTCCCTCTACGGACATATCCGCACCCTCGCGCTCGCCGAGAAGGCCGGCATTGAGGCTGCTGGCGGCAAGGCCGACATCTTCCAGATTGGCGAGACCCTGCCAGCTGAGGTTCTTACCAAGATGCACGCCCCTCCCAAGTCTGAGGACCCCATTGCCACTCCTGAGACTCTGGTTGACTACGATGGCTTCCTTCTCGGAATCCCAACCCGTTTCGGCAACATGCCCGCCCAGTGGAAGTCGTTTTGGGATGCTGCTGGCGGCCTGTGGGCCAAGGGTGCTCTTGCTGGTAAGTACGCTGGCATCTTTGTCTCCACCGGTACCCCCGGTGGTGGCCAGGAGGTCACTGCCCTCAACACTCTGTCTACCTTGACCCACCTGTCGATCAACTATGTGCCCCTTGGCTACCACAACACCTTTGCTCAGCTCACTTCGCTCGAGGAAGTCCACGGTGGCTCCCCCTGGGGTGCTGGCACTTACGCCGCTGGCGACGGTTCCAGACAGCCCTCCGAGCTTGAGAAGAAGATTGCCGAGCTCCAGGGTGAGGGTTTTTACAAGACTGTTGCCAAGGCTTTTTAAACGGCTTGCGCAGTAGGTTATAGCATAAGTTAGAATATTTAACCAGAATTGATTTAACTGATTGGTTTACATTGCAGTTCTTCTTGTCTTGTTTCTTCCCTGCTTCGCCTCCTTGGCTCTGCTGTTGCTGTGCCAAATTCGAAACGCGCGCCAACCCCAGGCGTGCATGGCTGCGCGCATCCATGCATCAATACGAGACAGGATCGGCTCGGCTAGCACGGAATTAGCAGACGGTTGGCGCTCGTTACGCGAGCTGCAGCGCTAGGCCACATTTGCGAGACAGTTGCAATGGCAGCCAAGGAAGCGGGGAGCCACATCATTACCATTGAGCAGCTGACTTGCTCTCAGGCGTGTGCGGCCATGGCTCACAATCCCGCACAACCAGAAACGATAATGCCCTGGTAACAGAGCCGCTATCCAGTGAACGATAGTGGTCGCCAACCGAGCAGAGGCTTTCCACGTTGACAAGCGCAAAACTGTTTCGCCAAAACATTCGTGGGGCAGCGCCCCACAAACTCTGGTACTCAACTTACCAAGGATCACACAGATACCACCTCAGACAATCATATATCACATGCAATACATTAACTACTAGCAACCTTCTTCTTCTTTTTGATGTTGCCCTTCTTGAGCCCCACGAGTACCTCATCTCTCATTATATCAATATACCTCGACCAAAAGTATCCATAGTCGTCAGGCTTCACCACTGTCGAAAGCTTCTTGCGAGCATCCTTGCCCTTGCCATCAGTAGCTCTGAACAAAACGTCAAATTCAGCTTCACTAGAAGGGCTTTGGACCTCCGCGTCAAGCGAAGGCATGCGTTTCTGTGTCATGTAGACTGAGCCATGCTGTGCAGAAGCTTTTAGAAGACTTGACAGTTCCAGTAAGTACTGCGTTAGAAAGCACGGGTTTTCATAGCAGCAAAGAATACATACCTTGTCGTTTGACAGTAGCACCATGCTGTTTTGTTATAGCGTCTTGGAGTCTGGTGAGAGAGAACAGATTTCAAAATTCTGCCCGTTTCAGGCGCGGGAGTACCAGTGACGGACACGAGGTCGTGAGGCGAGAGTGGTTAACGGCTGCTGCGGCCGAAATAAATGACAAATGGAATTTCGACAAATGACTATCAATATAGAGCATATTGGCTGGAGTTGAATATACTTGTTCAATCTCAATCTTGTGTGATAAATATCCTCTCAGTTAGACATGCGATATTTCGATGGCTAAGCACTGATGGCAGATAGATACTCTCAAGACCGAAAATCATACCAAAGCTTGTTTGAAACACCAAGAGGTACTCAGCCAACTCGGATATGGCACCCGCTGTTCTACGAACCGCTTTGCAGACTCCTCTCCCCTGTTACCCCTTAAAGAAATGCAATAATAAATACGCCCGCTTCAGGCACGCCCATCTACATCAATCTCGTATCGGTCTTTCCTCTCAAAGCAACTCCCTCGTACAACCATTTGTCATCAGCTAGCTGCTCGACCGCCCCCAGGAGCTCTGCCTTGAGCCTCTTCTCTACCATCTCATCTTGGGCGTCAAAGAACCGATCCACGTCCTTAGAGTGAGAGTCGGTAACGGCTTTCCGCACATATGCATCGGTAAAGTCGATACGGCAAATTCCAGACGCTCCCGTATCCCCGCTAGGAGGAATGCCAGCCAACAGCTTTTCGTTTGGGCTCAGAAATTTGTCCACAGCAGTGCTGCGTGAGATTATATTTACTCCCGCCATCTCAGGTACAAAAAGCCAGGGTGCCATTTCCTTTTGGCGATGACGCTTCTTTGGATTGGGCGATTCAAACAGCTTGTCCTTATTTGGCGCCAGGAGGTCCAGCTCCTCTTCGCCGCTGGACGAATCGTCGTAGGCTGCAGAGAGTGGGGGCGGGGGAAGCGGGCCCTGTAGTCGCCCACTTTCCATCTTCTTTCCGTTATCTTTGGGTCGGTAAATGTGCATGTGACCGATCGGAAGACTGTCGGAGTAAACGCAGTTCTGTTATTGCTGGCGGAACAAGTTTCCGGCAAATAGTGGAGATCACAGCCTATATGTGACTTAATTGTATAGCAAAGCATTCCAAATTGGGTATCCTGCGCCGGCAACGCTGTTGTGGGGGCAGCCGGAAAGTGAGGGGTGGTGGGCAGTGTAATGAAGCGAACTGAAGCTTGCTACCACGCTATCGAGTATCACTTGATAATTGTGTGACCTTGGAGTGACAGATCAAATCAATTTCCCTAGCTCTGGTTTGTCAACGCCGGGCCAGGGGTTTGACAGGTTGACAGTTCACAGCCGCACTTACCCTCCGGCTAACGGCTAGCGGCCGTCGGCCACCCAGCCCACCGGATAAACCCCAGCCGATATATTCCAGCCCCGTATGAGCACACTCCGCAACGGCTTTCAGAAGAAACCAGGCATACAGTCGAGAAACGGTTGTTTGCCGACAGTTCTCCGCCTCATTAACCTTGGCATGCCTCCTTTTACGCCGTTTTAGCCGCTGAATAGCGGACCGCCCTGGTTTTTTCAGGCGGTTCATCGGTAAACTCACCCTATCTTGCCGATCACAAACTGCGCATGTGCAGGGCAGCCCATAGCGAAATAGTGCACCTGCGTTCCTTGGCAATGCAATAGACCATGCTGTTCCAATGAGCTGAAAGAGCTGGCTGTCAAATGTGCGCTTTTGGACCGTCGCGCCAGCCTTAGTGAGGCTCAAACTACAAGGCGAGCTGTGCCGCCGCACATTGACCCCAGATTCCCATGCGCCGCTCTCACTGTCTCGATAATCTCGATAATCTTGATAACTGATAACGCGTGTGGCAGAATCTGTCTAACTCGGCGGATAATGGTTTACCCGCATAGTACGCAACTGGCCATGATGAGCGGAATCAGCTATCCGCTCTTCGATAATGCACCTCTCGCGCAACCTTATCAGTTACTATCAGATATTCAACGTTGACGATATAAAACGTTCCTTACCCGCTGGACTCCTGAAGCAACCTAAGCAACATGTCTGAAGAAAAACGGCAAGAACAGATCCATGCTGTATCAGGACTCACCCCTGTCTTCTCTCTCACCAAAGAAAATGTTGAGGGTAATCTTCATACCATTACCTCAATCACGTCGCCATTAACTGGTCAGGTTGTGGAGATCACAAATGATGTTGATCAGGCGATGGCTTATGCCGTCAACAAGAGTGACGTTGTGTGGACACCTGAGAAAGATCGTAAACTCTTGAGAAAAATTGATCTCTTTCTGTGTCCAATTCTTTGTTTGTGTTATGCCACCAACTTTATGGATAAGGTTTCAAACGGTTACGCTGCCATCATGGGTCTACGTGAAGATCTTCATATGGAGGGAAAAATGTATTCTTGGGTCGGATCTGCCTTCTACCTTGGATACATCTTTTTTGAGCTTCCTTCTGCTTATATCGTCTCTCATTTCCCTGTCGTCAAAACCCTCTTTGTCTTTGTCCTTCTGTGGGGCATGATTCTTTGTTTGCATTCTGTGCCAAAATATGATGGCTTTATTGCATTGAGGGTTATTCTTGGTATGCTAGAGTCTTCTATCACTCCATGCTATGTTCTCATCACCTCGCAGTGGTACAGAAAGGAGGAAACATACATTAGAACGTCTCTCTGGTATGCTTTCAACGGCTTAGGTGGCATTCTTGGCCCCTGTATCGCCTATGGACTTTACATTCACAGGGAGTCTTACACTATTGACGCGTGGAAGCTTGTCTTCATTGTGACTGGTTTAGTCACTATTGCTATTGGTGTCTTAGTGGTTGTTTTCATTCCCGACGTGCCTGTCAAAGCCTGGTTCCTCACTGAGGAAGAGAAACAGCTCGTGGTTGAAAGAATCAGAATCAATCAGCAGGGCTTTGGAAACAGACACTTTAAGAAGAAGCAGTTTCTGGAAGCAATTATGGACTACAGAACCTATCTCATGTTTGCTTTTGGTTTTCTCTCTTCTGTGCCCAACGGCGGTATCACAAACTTCGGTTCCATTCTGCTCAAGGGTATGGGATTCGACACACAAAAGACCCTGCTTCTTAGTATTGGCTCTGGTGCCTGTGAATTGGTCGGCTGTCCTCTCTACGCTTTGGCCGCCCTTATTCCGGGTATGCCTAAGCATCGCTTTTTCTGGGGGTTGATGGGTGTATTTACAACCCTTATGGCTTGCTGTCTTCTTGCTTACGGACCAAACGACTCTACTCAGCTGGCTGGTTACTACATCATTTCAGTCGTGGCCGTTGGTTGGATCTGTATTCTGAGTTCCCTGGCTTCCAATGTAGCCGGCACCACCAAGAAGGCCACATGTAACGCCATCTTTCTCATCGGTTGGTGCACGGGCAACCTGGTCGGTCCTCAGACTTTCAAGGCTGCTGAAGCTCCTGTCTACCAATCGGCCAAGGCTTGCATGGTTATTTGCACTGCTCTTGCTTCTGCCGCAATGATGATCTTGTATGCATCCTACTGGTATGACAACAAGCGCAGAGATGCCGCGAAAGCCAAACTGATTGCCGAGGGAAAGTATGTGAAGGTCGAAAATATTGAGTTTGCCGATCTGACGGACAAAGAGAACCCCGAGTTCAGATATACATTGTAGGTAGTTAGTTTAAAAAAAATTTGTTCATCTAAACAAGCGTGATGTGACTGTATGATGTTTCTGCGGCAGCTTACCGAGCCTGCAAAAGCCGTCAGGGCGGATTGAGGCATTTTGCATGTGTCCTGGACCAATCTCATTTCTGAAAAGTGACACTACCCCGCCTTAAGGCTGCCTGAAAGGCATGCAGGGATCTGGTTTGGAACAAGGCGTGGCCGGGGATATCAAATGCCAAGCCGGCAAGTGGAGGCGATTGAAGGCGCGATTGGACCGCTAGAAAGCAACCTAGCTTTAAAAAGGCTTGGCTTTCCTGGTGCTATGCAGATTCATTCAATGTTCAAACATCTTTTCGTCTTAATATTCTCTTTCCTCGCCACAGTCGCAAGCAGCTACAAGCTTTATGTGGTGAGTCCGACAGGAATTCCAGGGTTCCCCAGTGGGCTCCAAACAAGGTACGAAAGCAATGGTATTCTCTACTTCTTCTTGGATTATGATGCGTACAATATGAACTTTGAGAATGGAAGGCTTACGGCCCTGTTTCAGAATAACGCAGTTCGCTATTTTGACGCCAACCCTATTACCCACTTAGTGACTCTCGCGAACTATCCCTGTTCCTATATCACGACTGCTGCGAATGGTACTGTGAGCATAAATGGCCAGTCAAACGCACTGTACGCTGCTAAAAATACAGGTGACCCAAGTGGTTACTCTTTCAATTCTTATCAAGTGTTGTACTATCCAACCGGCGGAGCACCTGCTGGTGCAGTTCCTCTGGTAGTGAGACTGGGAAACTAGGGAGCGTTCAGATCAGATCAGACAGATTAGACAGGTCACACATGTAGAATACTAAGGGTATCAATACAATAGCAATGTTAAGTTATTGGCGAAGACCAGCCGTTTTGTCAATCCAGCGATTGCAGCGCTGGCGCAGGAATAACTATTATACGAATGGACCTAGGTAATAGAAACCGGCTTCTTCCAGCCGTAAGTAGCAGCCAGACGCTTGTTGAGGTGCTCCTCGGCAGTGATAGTGGGACCAGTTTGATTGTTGGCCCCACGACCCGTAACATTAGACACAATCTCGGACGGCACAGGCTCAAGGCTCACATCGTGGTTGGGATGGCAAAAGTACACCACCGAGTATCTGTCTTTGCCAGTCTCCTGGGCCTCCTTGGGGAATTTGACGCGGTGGATGGCGGATTTCAGCACGCCGGCAGTCCAGAAGGACATGAGGTCGGCAATGTTAACAATGATCGGTGGAGGTGCGTCTGGGTTAGATGAAGGCACAAACTTGACAGGTGTCCATTTCTTGTCAACCGGACTAAGAATTTCAAGACCATCCTCTCCTTGCTTCTGAAACAGAAGGGTCAGTGTACCATAGTCAGTATGGGCACCAGCGCGGATCTGCTCCTGTGGAGACTCCTTCTTCTGGCCAGGATAGTAAAGGAAACGAAGAGTACAACCGGAGGGAGCGTCTGGCGAGTGACGCTCAGTGAACCATTTCTTTCCGCCCTTGCTCTCATCAATTTTGAGGCCCATGGCAAGCAACTCCAGCAACTGGAGGGCCAAATCATGGCACTTGTTCTCAATTCGCGTGAGCTGTTCAATATTGTCTTTGAAATACTGAGGCATTTCATTACAGGGCTTGTGGTTGACAAACATGCCAAAGTTGAACGCTTCTTTTGGATCGCCCTCAGTTTGGTTTTCAGGATCCAGGACCTCGAGGTTGAGATGCGAGTAACCATAGTTGGACTCGTCAATCGATTTTTCCTTCTTGGTCTCCAGGGGCTGTTCAAAGAACCCCTGGGAAAGCTTGAAAATGTCGTCCACGTCTTGCTTTGAGAAGTTGGACCCGTCGACAAAAACGAATCCCATGGTGGAAGCCGCCTCAACGAGAGCCTCAGCCGTCTTGAGAGACTTGTCGGAGATGTCTACAACAGAAACGGACATAATATGGGAGGAGGAGGAGAAAGAAAAAGTCGATTAGGGTTTATTTAGTCAACCGATATCAGGCGAGGCGTTCACGATAGCCAGATGAGGCAGGCGGCGGTGCAGGGCGTTGCCGCCGGTAAACCGCCTTATCACTCGGAGCTCAGCGCGGAGCGCATTTCGGGGCCGGGTAGGCGTTCAGGAGGCGGAAGAAAGAGCAGGCCGTTTGGAAATGACAAGTCTACAGGTTTCGAGTGTAATTTAATTCTTCCATGCTTTTTTTAGAGCCAATAGCGGGCATGTCTGATTTTCTCGGCGGTGCCGTGCCCAGCCCCGGTGTGCAGCTGGGGCCGCCGTTTTTGACAGTGGTAAGCGGAGGGTTGCAACGCCTGATTGGCAAACTTAGCATCCGGGAGAACCGACATTGCGGCAGTTTTCAGCAAGGTTCTGGTGAAACGCTTTAGAGGTGTTCTGTGTCGGTGAGAGAGTGCTCCACGCGTCCAGTTCGCCTAGCGCTCCGCCCATCAAAATTGAACGGTGAAACTCGACCTGAGAGCAAGCAGCGGGAATGCAGATATCGCTGAGGAGTCTGCGTTTAAGGGGCGGGCTAGGATATAGCGGAAGAGAGATTTGTATCTACGAAATACCAGCACTAGTTCCTGCATCATAGACCATTCACTCTCATTCACTAACTGACTTGGAGCCGTCGGCGGCTGACTCTAAGCCCCGATGCCAGCAGTGAGCTGCAGATCCCCCTGAGGGGTCAGCTCATTGCGCCGGGGCTCAAAGATCACTGAACTGGAATGGGATATACAGGCGAGGCTAGAGGCTAGAGGGAAAAACACGATTGGTTCTGATCTGCACTCTATTTTGGCCAACTATTGGATGTAAGGAATACGGTGGCCATACCAGAGTTTTTAAGGGGACCAGGAAGCAGCGTGCGAACGGTATGGGACTGATGCGCAGAATCAGCACCATTTGCATTGATCAACAGGATCGGCAAAGGGCAAATGGCCCAGCAGAGGTCTAGCTGCAAATTCAGGACATCACGGCCACTCACATTATTTTTGCTACTTTCTCCCCATCTTCCCTAATATTTGAGACTCGCCAGTCGCTACTATAAGACCATGTCTATGTTCAGCGGACACGTGCTTAGCGCATACGAGCCACCCTACCGGCTAAAATCTGCCAAAAATGGCGCAAGTTCTGCTGCTAACGCAACTATTTCATCCTGTGTGATCTGCTTCAATAAAGTATCCCGCAAGCTGCTCTATTTTGACCCGTCATGGTACAAAGCATCGCTTTCTCACATGTCCACGTGACCATCTGGAAGATTCCTCCACCGTTTTTGAAATTTCATTTCGCCAAAACGCGAGTGCCTCACAGCCGCACCATTACCCTCCTCTGACGTGTAAACCCATCCTCCACGTATCCCGATTCACTACTCTTTTCCTTACACACCTCTTGATGATGTTCGAGAAAGTCAAGTCAGCAGCACCCTGGTGCGTGCTGTTCTACGCTATGGCACTTTTGTGTCTCGGCTCCATGCCCCAAGTCCGCGCAGCTGACTCCCAGGTCGAGGACTATGGCACTGTCATTGGCATTGATTTGGGCACCACCTACTCGTGTGTCGGTGTCATGAAGAATGGCAAGGTCGAGATTCTGGCCAACGACCAGGGTAACCGTATCACTCCATCTTATGTTGCATTCACCGATGAGGAACGTCTTGTCGGTGACGCTGCCAAGAACCAGGCCGCCGCCAACCCCTTCAACACCATTTTTGATGTGAAGCGTTTCATTGGTCTTAAGCCCAACGATGAGTCCGTCAAGGCCGATTCCAAGCACATGCCATATAAGATTGGCAAGAAGGACGGTCGTCTGGCCATTGAGGTCGAGCAGAATGGCACAACCAAGAAGTACGCTCCAGAGGAGATTTCCGCCATGGTTTTGCGTAAAATGAAGGAGATTGCCGAGGATTACCTTGGAACTGATGTCACTCACGCCGTTGTCACTGTGCCTGCCTACTTCAACGATGCCCAGCGTCAGGCCACCAAGGATGCCGGTACCATTGCCGGCCTCAATGTTATCCGTGTGGTTAACGAGCCCACCGCTGCTGCCATTGCCTACGGTCTTAACAAGAGCGACGACGAGCGTAAGATTCTTGTCTTTGACCTTGGTGGTGGTACCTTTGATGTTTCTCTTCTTGTCCTCGATGACGGTGTCTTTGAGGTGCTCGCCACCTCTGGTGATACCCATCTTGGTGGTGAGGACTTTGATTTCCGCCTCGTTGAGCACTTCTCCAAGCAGATTAAGAAGAAGCACGACTACGACGTTTCCAAAGACGAGAAGGCTAAGTCCAAGCTGAAGCGTGAGGCTGAGAAGTGCAAGCGTCTCTTGTCCACCCAAATGTCTTGCCGTGTTGAAGTTGAGAACCTTGCCAAGGGAATTGACTACAGCGAGACTGTTTCGCGTGCCAAGTTTGAGGAGCTCTGTCTCGATCTCTTCAAGAAGACTCTCAAGCCGGTGGAGCAGGTCCTCAAGGACTCTGGAACTTCCAAGTCGGAGGTTGACGATATTGTCCTGGTCGGTGGTTCTACTCGTATTCCCAAGGTCCAGCAGCTGCTCGAATCGTTCTTTGACGGCAAGAAGTGCTCCAAGGGAATTAACCCTGATGAGGCTGTTGCCTACGGTGCTGCCGTTCAGGCTGGTGTTCTCTCTAATCAGGAGGGTGTTGACGATGTTTTGCTTATTGACGTTTGCCCGCTCACCCTTGGTATCGAGACCTCGGGCGGTGTTATGACCAACCTCATCAAGCGCAACTCGCCCATTCCCACCAAAAAGTCCCAGATCTTCTCGACTGCTGCCGACAACCAGGACACTGTCCTCATCCAGGTGTTTGAGGGTGAGCGTACCCTTGTCAAGGACAACAATAGACTCGGCAAGTTTGAGCTCACTGGCATTCCCCCGGCTCCCCGTGGTGTCCCTCAGATTGAGGTCACTTTTGAGCTTGATGCCTCTGGTATTCTCAAAGTTTCTGCCCATGACAAGGGAACTGGCAAGCAGGAGTCCATTACCATCACAAATGACAAGTCTCGTTTGTCTAAGGAGGACATTGAGAAGATGGTTGAGGAGGCTGACAAGTATGCTGAGGAAGATTCCAACCTGAGAGATCGCATTGAGGCCAAGAACTCTCTGGAGACTTATGCCATTTCGATTCGCAACCAGGTCAATGACGACTCTGCTAATGGCCTTGGTTCCAAGATTGATGAGGATGAGAAGGAGACCCTCATTGATGCAGTCAAGGAGACTCTGGAATGGCTCGAGGAGAACGGCTCTGCCACCAAGGAGGAACTTGAGGAGCAGCGTGAGCTGCTGCAGAAGGTTGCCTACCCAATTACTTCTAAGCTCTACGGTGCTGGTGCCGGCGGCTCTGCTGCAGGTGAGGATGACGATGAGTACTACGATCATGATGAGTTGTAAGCATCATAGAAAAACGAGGTAGCTTGGCTACCTGTAGATAGACTCAAAATGTAATGTAATCTTGGGATCTGAGAGCAACGGGTGTAACTGTATGCCTAATTTCTGTCTTTGTTGCAGCTGCAGTTGCTTCAGGCATTGCCTGCATTTTGTATTTTGCCTTGGCGCTGCAAACCGGCTGAAACTGGCTGAAGCCGCATATGCATCAGAACACATCTAACTGCACTGGCCCATCTCTTTACCCGATTTTGCATTGGCGGGTGAGGTGACGGGACCTGTGATTTGTGCCCCACACAAGCCACCGAAGAGTATCAATGAACTGGCACCAGAGCAGAAAGCAGCCAGCCGGCGACCAGCCATTATACCCCGATCAAGCAACTCATCCAATCCAGGTCTTTCTCGCCACTTTTCACCTCACCGTTTAGGTTTCAAGTCTTTCCCGCCACTTTGCACCTCACCGTTAGGTTTCAAGCTCTGGCAATTAAAAAGCCCCGGTGTCTGTGGCCAAATAGCTCATAACAAGACATGTCAAATACACAGGTGGAACGTAAACAAAGAGCGTACACACAGAAAGACCGTGAGATATTTTTTGCTTTGTGGAACGATCGGCCGTTTGAGTCAGTCAAGCGCCTTGCTGAGGAAAGCAATGTGAATTATGCGACAGCTCTTTCCTGGATCAAAAAGTACCGAGAGCAAGGATCTGGAAGTATTCCAGGTTTGGCTAAAGTTCCTAAAGAGCTCTCTGATGATGTGAAAGCATTAATTGACAAGACCATCTTTAACGATCCAGCCATCACTGTCGATCATTTGCTGTGGAACCTCATTGTGGACCACAAGAAGGGCAACGTTTGCAAAGCAGCAGTTAAAAGATATCTTGATAGTGAGTGCTTGCTTGTTTTCGAGCTGCAGGAACTGAAAATCAACCCATGCCCTGGTCCGCGATCGGCAATTGAATGTCTCAAGCAACTTGGCTTTGACTACATGACTAATTGCGCCTTTCTTAGTCAGGCAAATATTGATATTCATGCCCGGGGTCGCTCTATGACCGAAAATAAAACCATGTTTGCCCTGCTCTCTTACGGTGGATTTCGTCGGATTGGAGTCAAGGTCCCGACAATGTCTAGAGACGTTGAGGTTCAGAATTTGTCTAAATTCCTCGTTTCTTGCAGCCAGGAGCTTCGCAGAACTGGACAGAATACTAGATTTCTTGTGGTGACTGATTCAGTAACTCTTCAGACTGATAGTCTCAAAAGTATTGTCGCGAGCGCTGGATTTACCATTGTCTACCTCTCATGGCAGGGCTATACAAAGAGTGATCCAATGACGAGGTTTTGGGCTAGTCTCGTGCATCTGATTGGAGGAACAAGACTGTCATCGGGGCTCAGCGCAAGGGTCCAAGAAGCTGTGTCCGACATCCCGCTGGATACTATTCGGTTCTGCTTGGAGAAATATATTGCTGCACTTGGTGATACAGCGATGAACGAGCTGAGCTCATTCAACATCATGCGCCAGCTTGAAAGTTTGACAACCCAATATGCCAAACAGAAGATTGATGGCTGAGCAGATAGCTCACATAGCGCCACTGGAGTCACTGAACTTGCCAGAAAACTGTAGAAGTGACCATTATGAGAGGTAGTGAGGGAAAGAGGGGGCGTGGTTAGTGTCTTAATTGAGTGGATTTTTATTGGTTAAACAATGGATTAGTTAATTCTACGATGCAACATGTTGCCCTTCCTGTCTGATGGTTCACCGACACAAGGCAGCTGAGTCAGATTCGAGCTCATCATCTGGCTGTGGCTGCCTCGTGGCTCTGTGCTGTGGGCTCAGTTGCTGACGCTCGTGGCAAACAAGGTCATGTTTAGGGAGCAACCGCGGGCTATCTCTACTACTGTTTGGCCTCTGACTTGCTTGAAGCCCCCAATTTCAATCTCTCGCCCTTCAGCCGTTCTCATTCCGCGCACCTGCTAGCTCATCACCATCGGGTTGTTTAGCACTCACGCGACAGGCCGAAAAACGCAAAAAGTGGGCCATGAACTTCTGCAGCACAGCTTGCTCTCTCTTTCTCACCTTTTAGCCCACCCACCCCAACTGTCTACCTCCCCACTCCCTTCCTCTGCTCTCACTCTCAACCCATCCTCCCATTTCCAGCCTGGTCCCCCACAACACTTCCCAAGATCCACCCTTTCACGACCTATCTATTTCACCCTCCTCCACTCCACTGAGACCAGCCCTAGTGTGATGCTTGCCAGCACCAACGGCCGGAGCGAGCGCAAACGGGCGACTGCCGATGGCGAGACTGCTAGCTCAGCAGTCAATGGCAATGCTGCCAACGGTGGTCCCCAACACGTTGACAAGAAGCCTCGCGTCTACAACTTTGCCGAGTCCTCCAAGGATCTGCTCGAAAAGTATAAGGATGCGCCAGATTCCCTGGAATTTCACATCCACCACACTCACTACCGATTTGGGCCCCAGGACGGAGTGCTGATGAAAAACTCTCCACTGGTGAAGCAGTTTATCAATTACATTATTGACGAGACAATTCCTCCAGCGGCCACCGAAGTGTTCCGCGACTCGGGAGTGAGACTATACGAAGGTTGCGTCATTCTCAAAGTCGTGGATCACCGCAATGCTCCGCAACAGGGCCCTGCGAGTACATCGCAACAACAAGGGACCGCTGAATCCAAAGACAAGTCGGATCCAATCAGCTACCGCGTTTTGCTTAGGCCAACACAGCTATCGATGTGGCACGATATGCTCTACACGACAGATACTATGCACGGGCGATTCAGCGACCCATTAGGGCTCAATATCGAAGCTGAAATATTGAACTTGTGCGTTCGAAACGTGGACCTAAGAGTGCCAAATAAAAAGGCGATGGCGGTGGAAAGACGATACCAGCAGTTGAGAAACAAATCGAAATTGTCTGGTGTAGATCTATCGGTCGAACAAGCCGACAAGAAGCTTTTTGTGCACCGTTCCGCCAAACCGAGACAACTTCGTAAACTGCACGAGGACTTCGAGTCACACCAGGGCACAGAGTACGAAGAACTTATGCTCATCATGGACGACAAGCCTCCAGCAACTACAGCGACGCCCTTTATGCGCCTGTCGTTCATTGAGCAATGGAATAAGCGTAACAAGATCAAGCGCGAGCAACAACAACAGAACCAGCCAGCAGCGCAGCAGCAACAACATTTGCAAAACCAGCAGATCCACGGTTCATCGCAAATGCTGCAGGCTCAGGCTCTGGAGAACTCCCGCGCTCAAAGTCCTGCTGTTCGCAACCCTGGAACCATCCTGCAGAACCAGCAGCAAATGGCAGCCCAGTCGCCACAACAGGTGCAGCAACTTCAGCAGCAAAAGGCTCAGCAGCTCAAATTTCAGCAGCAGAAGCAGCAGCAACAAGCGGCGCAACAAGCTGCCCAGGCCAAGATGGCCTCAGCGCAGTCACCTGTCGCGAACGCTGGCCAAGGTCAACAAATGCTGTCTCCAGCTCAGCAGAATGCACGCATGACTCCGCAAATGGCTCAGCAAGTAAACCAGCAGCGCCAACAGGCTTTGCAACAGCAGCAGCAGCATCAGTTATTGCAAAAGCAGCAGTTACTGAAATTACAGCAGCAGCAGCAACAACAGCAGCAGCAACAGCAGCAACAGATGGGCCAGCAGCAGCGACAGCAAATGGGCCAATCAGGACAGAGTCCGAACCAGATGACTGCACAACTGGCAGCTGCTCAGCGTCAGGCTATGCAAAACGGCAATGGCCAAGTGCGTGCTCAGCTCACTCCACAGCAGCAGCAACAGCAGCAACTAGCCCAGCAGCGCTATCTTCAGCAATTGCGCCAACAGCAGCAGCTTGGTAACCTGCCCCAGCTGACTCCTCAACAACAGCAAATGTTTGCCCAGCTATCGCCAGCCCAGCAGCAGATATTCCGCCACAAAATGCTCTTCCAACAACAGAAGGCACTGGCTCAACAACAACAACAACAGCAGCAACAACAACAACAACAACAACAACAACAGCAGCAGCAGCAGCAGCCCTCTCAGAGCCAGCAATTTCAACAGATGCCACAAAATCAATGGATGAGTCAGCAGCAGCAGCAACAACAGCAGCAGCAGATGCAATTCCAGGCCCAGCAGCAGTTCCAGGCACGCGCTAACAACTTTGTTGGAATGCAGTTCAATGGTGATCTTGGTGCATCGCCAACGGGCAGCCCCACGTTGCAGCAGCAGGGATTGAATGGTCAATTGTAGGAGGCAAGCTACGGCATGCAACTAATTATTGGAACGGAAAATGACATAATGAGATCTTAGTTGAGCGAGTTCGCGAGCGCGCACAGAGCGGCTTTACACCACTTTGCAGTGATCTGAGGGCTACAGGCACTCCAGCAATAATTGGAATGGGCTATTTACCAATCAAAGCTGTTTATTGAATCCATAGTGACTATTGACCACCTGCTAACAGTCCTTTTTTATCATGGCCGATTCACCTGAAAGTCCATTTTCAACAAATGGTGGGGCTGTGCCCCACCCTTATCCCGTATTTTCCATCAGCCGAATCCACCCTCCCTCAAACCCTAATGCCGCCAAAAAAGCAGCCTGAAGAGAAAATCCAGACAGCTCTGGCGAAGCTTTCTCCCTCACTGTCGGAACTCTCCTCGGAAAAGCTACTTTCCCCAATTCTCAGCGTTTGCACATCCATACAGCCACTGCAAGTTCATCCGACGCTAAAACAAGCACTTCTCAATAATGCAGAGAGCGATAGAGAAGACCCATTTGTCGCCATTCTCGATACTGCCATTTATCTAGCACAGACGAGTTCTGACTTAACAAATGTCCCGCTTTCATTGGTCGAGGATTTGTTCAAGCTGAAGTCTGTACAATGGTGCCAGAACTTTTGGCCCTATATGGTGAGCCGGCGGCAAAAACTGGCACTGAATCTCAAGGGAACAACAAATCCCGGCTTAATTTTAATTCGGTTGTGCAACGCTCTTGGTCGACGGCTGTCTAAGGTGACTGATGCCAAATTTGCTGGCCAAATTGCGCTATATCTTGCCACGGCATTTCCCATAAATGAGAAATCAAGTGCAAACTACAAGGGAGCTTTCAATGAGGAAAAGCTTATTGTTTTTGACGAATCCCAGCCAGAATCCTCGGCTTACTCTGCTTTCTTTTCGCTTGAAACGGCACTGACCAGTCCAAAACTGATTGAGCAGGATCTAGATCTCTTTATATCACATGTTGAAAGAGTCACTAAGGAAATCACAAAGCAGAGTTTTAAAAAAAACAGGCAAGGATTGGGATATGAATCACTGTATGTGCCTGCTTTTTTCACAGAGCCGGATCTTTTGTCTACTCAGTTCCATGAGGCGGACTTCCGTGCTGTTGTCGCAGTACAGGTGGCCATTGCCATTGACTATTTATTGCATGACGTTGTTCTACGGGGACTTTCCCCTAGTTTTTCCATCAGTCCAGAGCAAGAAGCTAAACTCAAAGAAGTTTCATCTCAGCTGGCCAGTAGATCGGAATTCGTCAACATTCTTGAGGCCTATGCATTATTGAGAAAACGAGACTTGGAGTGGCAGCAGTGGAAGGCCAGGAACTACTCCCCTGACGCTGGAGAACAAGCTCTGAGCCAAGATCAGCTGAAGACTTTCGATTCCAATAGCGAGGCAATTCAAAAAGCCCGAAAGCGTAAAACCAAATTTTTTTACGCTATGGGCAGTAAGGCGCTGACTGAGCTATGGAAATGTGAGACTGGGCCGGAGAATTTCGAAGAGGTGCCAGAAGTCACACCAGAAGCTTATTTTGAGAAGGTGCGTGCTACAAGCAACGAAGAGCTCAAAGCTAGCTGTACTTGGCGTGGACTGAGGGTTGCCCGTGCAACCAGACTATGTTCTTTTGGCGCTAGCGACGAAAAAGACGGATATGCCAGCCTGCTGAAGGGGCCTCCTGTTAAGCGCACGAATCTCGGAGTACAGGTCGTAGACGAGCAAGATGACGCTTGTGTTCCTGAGTTGCCAGAGGAGGCGCCGGAGGAGGCGCCAAAAGAGATGCCAGGGGATGGACAGGCAGCTGGCAGTGACGAAGTCGAGAAAAACAGTTCGGAGCACGTTTCGAAAGATAGCCCTGAGATCAAGGATGTCGAAATGGTGGATGCGGCGGATTCGGATGCTACTCTCACGCCAAAGACTCGTGCCCAGTCTGAGGAGCAGACTCCTGAGGTGGAGACCAGTTAGCGGTAAAAGCCTTCGCATGTCTTTCTGAAAAGGATATCCCTGTATATAACGAATATGACATATCACATTGCTCATGGCAGTACTACGCATTCCCAGAGCATGGAAATCAATCAAACCCACCCTTTCTAGACGCTTTCCTTTGCGACCGCTCTTTCTTCATGCGCAGTTTTTTTTCTTTGGCCGAAGAGGCAATCTTCGCCCACTTCTCGACATTTTCCGGCTTTGCGTCTGCCTCTAAAAAGACTTGACTCCTGATGGCTTCCGAGAGCTTCTCAAAGCAGTCATCTTCATTCTGGAAGCTGGATCGGAACTTGTCTGACTGAATAAGAAGAGATCCAGACTTTGTTATGAATGGAAGCGCATTCAGCTGCGGCTTGACAAGCTCGGGAATCCAGCTAGCTGATTCCCATTGTTCTTTAGACAGCTTGATAGTGGCCTTCGAGCTCACCTTGTTGACATGCTGCCCCCCAGGCCCTGAAGCGCGGCTAAAAGTGACCGCAAAATCTTTACGAGGGATCTTGGCCGCACTGAACGTTTTCAACCAATTTCTGGTCGCATCCAGAGGGGTCGGCATGGCGCGCTACAGAGGTCGTCCTGGAGTACTCTTTGGCAAGCTTTATTTATCCGACGGTAGACCAAATTGATCTGAAATATTTCACGTGCGGGGTGAGTTAGTGGGGGCGGGGCAGTTGCTTAGCACAGCCCCACGATTGCTCGATAACCAACCACCGACGTTGGTGGAAACTCTCCATCCTCACACAATGCTCCGCTCCGCCACCCGATTTACTCAATTGGCCCGCCCAGTCCGCCACTTTTCTCTTTCCCGCTCGGCTTTCATCAAAGTTGGTGACACTATCCCCTCCGTCAATGTCACCGAGGAGTCGTGGGACAAGCCATTTGACCTGTCCAAGGAATTGGCGCACGGAAAGAACTTGCTGATTGGTTTGCCAGGTGCCTACTCGGGTGCCTGTACTGTCCAGTACGTTCCCGGCTATGTGAAAATTCTTCCCAAGCTCAAGGAGAAGGGTTTTGATAAGATCTATGTGGTTGCTGTCAACGACGCCTTCGTCATGAAGAACTGGGGCGAGAAGCATTTCCACTCGCCCAAGGACGTTCGCTTCATTGCGGATGCCTCGGGAGAGTTTGTTGGTGCTTTGGATCTTCTTTTCGACGCCGAGAAGGTGTTTGGCAACAAGCGTTCCAAGCGCTTCGCACTTGTTGTCGAGGATGGCAAGGTGACCAAGGAGTTTGTTGAGCCGGACAACACTGGTGTTAGCGTGACTGCTGCTGAGAATGTGCTGGAGTCTTTGTAAAGCTGAGGCATTATCCTCTAGAATTATCTATGTAGTTGTGTTATGCTCTATGTTGTCTATCTAGTTGTGCAGCGTCCTTCTTGGAACCAGCGCCCTGAAGTGTCAATGTATCGCAGTTGATTAGACCTTTCCAATGACGTCAAATTCATTCCAGTCAGCCTTTTCCTCGGCCTTTTCTGGGGCTTGTTGACTCGTCTCAGTCTCAGCCAACACTTGCTGCACCCAGCCTACAGCCTTGGAGACCAAATCCTTGCCGTTGGGCACGAAGTGGCCGCCAGGATGAACAATCTTGGTGCGAGTTTTATCGTCACATGCCTCATACAGCATATTAGTGCGCTCCTCTTCAACAACCGTGTCGAGCGAGCCAATAAAATGCAGCGTTGGCGTTGTGATCTTTTTCTCGTAGTAGCTCTGCACGTCGGGGCGCTTCAGACGGAAGCCCGAGTAGAAGATGGCAAATTTGAAAGGCGGCTGAGCTGGTGCAATCTCAGTGATAGCTTGGCAAAGGAATGCAGCCAAGCCAGCGCCCTGTGAAAAACCAATTACACCGACAAATGGACCATTCTCTTCAATGCACTCGCGAATCGCAGGATAAGCAACACGAGGATTCAAATAGTCCGGATCGGACTCTGAGTTGGGCCACCAGCTTCGCATATCACTCTCATCACCCTGAAACTTGGAGGCTTCAAAGGGAAGATCAGCCACCGAGACTTGCACGGGGGCGGTGAGGTAGACGAGCTCAAAGCCTGCCTTTTTGAGCGCTTTGCGAATTCCAGAGGACTTCTTAGCAAAGGTAGGGCCACTCTGGACGTAGCCATGGAGACAGAGGATCTTATTGGACATTTTCGAGGTTGAGGTTGAAGTTTGTTCTATGCAGTTGTAGTTGCGTGAGACTAAGTCCTTAAAAGGCTTTTTGGGATGGGCCTGGCCCGGCAGAGAAAGATCCGGTGGAGTGCATGTAGGAAGCGGCCGCAGAAGCTGAAAAGGAGGAAATGTCACACAGCTGCGGTAATAGACAGATATTGATTACCTTTTTTTTTCTGTATTTTTTCTGTGTCTTTTCTAGCCATGTTTGAGATGACAGAAAGTTTATACAAAGAAGTGGGTGTTCCGGGCAGTCTAGCTAGCGATGCCCTCCTAAAATTTTGACACGCACAGTGAGTCACTGTCAGTAACCAAAGCGCATAGCCGCTAGAGAAGGGCCAAAATGTCTTCTGTATTGCATGGAATGCGGCAAAAGTATCAGAATTTTTCGTAAAAGGTTTCGCGTATTTGTCAGGATGTGTGCGCTTCAGCCCAGTTGGATCAGCTGCACAATCCATCGTTAGCGCCCGTACCTGCGCACACCATATTAATTGCGCACAAAAATGAAAAAGAACATCGACCAAAAAGTAAGAACTCTCGTTTTGGCCGTGATTTTGAACGAAAATTCCAAGAGCCAGCTTATTCTTGGATTAGGCAGAATTGGCATTATGATGAGGTCGTTCGGACATCGTAATATATTTGACCAGCGAGCGCGGGCAGCAGTGAGGGAGCCCCCTGGCCGCCGGAGGCATGCCCCAGCTGCATTTTAGGGCCCTGGTTGCCGGAGCCTGCCCCGGCGTGACCTTAGCCTTGACTAGCCCCACTGTCCCAATAGTCCAGCAGCCCCAGTAACCCAGTGGCTAACCTAGTAGTAGCCCTAGTAGCTCCCCACTTCTCCGGTGGGTCGGAGCCCGGCACTTCGCTCCCAGTGGGCCGAGAAAACTTTCCAACACGACAAATGGCGACCTGTAGTGCTCCGGACTGCGGCAAGGAGACGAGCGGCAAGCTCCAGTGCCCTACCTGCCTGAAATCCGGCGTACACTCTTATTTCTGCGACCAGAAGTGCTTCAAGCGGGCGTGGCCCAAGCACAAGGCCGTGCACAAGGCCGACGACTACGATCCGTTCCCGAACTTCAACTACTCTGGTGGAGTCCGGGCTGTATATCCGCTGACGCCGAAGCGGGCGGTGGATGCCGACATTGAGCTGCCAGACTATGCTCTGAATGGGCAGCCAATCAGCGAGCAGCGGCGGGGCCGACTGGCAGCGTCCTGCAGGGTGCTGTCGGCCGAGGAAATTGAGACTGTGCGACGGGTCTCGCGGCTGGGCCGCGAAGTGCTGGATGAGGCGGCTGCGGCGATCCGCCCAGGCATCACGACCGACGAGCTCGATGCCATTGTCCACAGCGCCTGCATGGCGCGCAAGGCGTACCCGTCGCCGCTCAACTACTACAACTTCCCCAAGTCGTTCTGCACGTCAGTTAACGAGGTGGTGTGCCATGGCATCCCCGACCGCAGGGTCCTGCAGGATGGCGACATTGTGAATCTTGACGTGTCGATTTTCAAGGACGGCTTCCACACGGACCTGAACGAGACGTACTACGTGGGAGAAAAGGCCAAGGCCGACAAGGCGACGGTCAACTTGGTGGAGTCGACGCGCGAGGCGCTGGACTTGGCGATCGCCACGGTGAAACCGGGCACGCTTTTCCGCTCGTTTGGCGACGTCATTGAGAAGTACGTGACAGCCAAGGGCTTGTCGGTGGTGCGCACCTACTGCGGCCACGGCACAAACGACCTATTCCACTGCTCCCCCAACATCCCGCATTATGCCAAGAACAAGACGCCCGGCATGTGCAAGGCCGGCATGACGTTCACTATTGAGCCAATGATCAACGCGGGGTCGTACCAGGACAAGATGTGGCCTGATGGCTGGACGTCGACGACGGCCGATGGCAAGCGGTCGGCGCAATTTGAGCACATGCTGCTGGTGACTGAAGATGGTGTGGAGGTTTTGACTGCGAGGCTGCCTGACTCGCCCGGTGGTCCGGTCAAGAGGATCGAGTAGGGGCCGCGAAGCGCGAAACGGGCGCGAGCGGAAATCTGGAGCGAGCAAAAATCTGGGGTGAAGCTCAGCGAGGCTGAGCTAGTCGATATGCTGAGCAAAACCGAGCAACCGCCAGCAAATGAAATCCCTCGATACGCCCACGCCCCGAAATGTCCCTTCTGCATGCCGCTTCTAGAAGCCTGCCCATCGTGATGGCTCTGCGGGCTGTGTGGGGTTGAGACAATGTTGAGACATGGGCGAGTTGTCCGCTCATCTCTAATTTCCCAACGCTAAGCCGATAAACGCTAGACGCTGAGCCGCTAGAAACCTGCGACGACCACTATCCATCACTCTCCCCAGTCTAGTCTAATTTCATAGCACAAACAAGGCACCTCTGCATTTGCCCATTGCGTCGTTCCGCAAGAGGAATGGCCCTTCGGTGGGCCTGCTTCATTGGGAGCCCGAGGCACCAAGGGGGCCAGCCAGGACGCCCGATGGTGCGCCCCAATGGGGTCCGCCGTGCTGAGAGAGGGCACAGGTCTTCCTGTTGCGTTGAACAGCGCGCTGTGAGCGAGGTCAGGGCCCGCGCTGTGCGTTGGCACTGTGCGTTGCAGCGCGCAGCGCAGCAGCCTAGCGAGCAAGGCTCGACGCGGCTGTGCCTTGGCGTGTCTCTGCTATGCTCAGAGCTGCCTGCCAGCGGCCTTTGCCAGCGGGCCTGCTAGCGGTCCGCAGCGGCTAGCCTCTTGGCAACTGTACCTTCCCCTCTCGGTGAAACGTCATCTGGGCCAAAGCCACCGTCCTCTCAAACGGCCCCCGCCAGCTCGTCTCGACAGCATCACCCCCTTGATTGCCCAACTAGGCAGCGCGCAGCGACCAGCGGGTGGGGCCCTGCGCAAATCGGTCCAACCCCGTGAAGCAAGCAACGGCCGGGTTTGGCCAACAGTCGTGGGCCCTGTGACATATAAAGCCGCCACGTCTACCATATCCATTCCCAATTTCAAGTTCCCTTCGGGTTGTCCTTGAATCGCCCCTCCAGAATCCCCCCTCCAACCCCCCAGCCCCAATCCAATCCGACGGTTCCCACCCCGGTCCCTGCTCTCGCAAAAAATCGCCCGCATTAAGCAGACTCGACGCACACGCTGCAAGATCTCCTGAGTTGAGGCAGGGTTGGAGTCGCTTAATTCTTGTCTGGCAGCCAGGTTTGTGAGACCATACGCCCATCCGCTCTCTTTCCTCCTCCCTCCCTCCCCTATGAGCTACGAGATTCACTTTGACGAATTCGACCTCGATAGGCTCGACAACAGCGGCCAGACGGCGGGCGCCGCAGCGCCCAGCGCCCAGCTGCGCCTGTCAACCTCCTCGGCCTCATCAAGGGCCTCCAGTAGGTCCAACCGCTCGTCTCGGCGCAAACCCAAGCCAGCCGAGCTGCCGCCACTGCCGGCTCTGCCATCGCTCGACCTCAGCTCGCCGCGCTCGCCGCTGACCTCCCCGCAGGAGTCGTTTTTCTCGGTCTCCTCGGGCGACGACTCCGACGACACGCCGCCGGGCTCGGTGCAGCAGCGCCAGCGTCGCTGGTCCTTCCGCACGGCTGCAGCGACGCTCAACCACAGCACGTCCAGCAACAGCATCTCGAGCGTCGCCGCCAAGCCTGTCGCGTCGGTGGAGCGACTCAGCTGGCGCACCACGCGCTCGCGCCCTGCGTCGCCGTCTTCGGCCACGGCTGGCAGCGCCAGCAGCCCGCCACCGGGGGCGGTGCGGACATCGCACGTCTCTCGCATCTCCCGCGACTACCTCCCCCCGCGCAGCCCGCTCTCACCCCTCGACGCGTCCGTGCAACTGTCACTCGCCCAACAGCAGCAGCAGCAGCAGCCGCCGCCCCTCCACGGGGCCTTGTCACGTGCAACGGCCGCCGCAAATAATTACGTGCACCACCCACCGCCGCCTGCAACTAGGGAGACCCTTGCGGCAGTGGCTGCCCCACCCCAGACGACCAGCCGCAGTGGTGGCAGCGCGCCAACCTCACCCGGCCTGTCGCCGTACTCCCTTCTTCCCACCGCCCACTCATCGCTCATGGCGCGACGCAACAACCACACCGCGTCCACCGCACCATCGCGCGGCCTGACCCCACCGGACGCGTCATCGTCATCGCCTGCCCTCTCGGGATACTCGGCGACGCCGCCGCAAACACCTACACTGCCACAGCTGGCGATCGAACCGCTCAACATGTCGTTGCACGCCGCAACCCGCAAAATGCGAGATACTGGCGACAGTGAAGAGGCCCTGCGCCACAGCAGCCCGCAGCAGCCGGCTGCCGAGCCAGCAGCACAGCCGCCAGCCTCTGCCGCAACCTTCCTGCTTGGCGACCTCCACGTCCGCTCAAAGCTCCGCATGCTTGTCGCCTCTGACAACGCCTTTGAGGAGATCCTCGAGTTTGGTTTTCCCGGCGACCAGCTGGAGGAGCAGACAGACTCGCCCATGTCGCCGGTCTCCCCCACCATGCGCGAGATGACGCTCAAAATCACGCTAACGCCCCCGGCCATGCGCGCTGAGGAGGCCCTCATTTACGGCTGGCAGCAGCCCGACCAGGACCCGCCCCAGCCGGGCAGTGGCCCCCAGGACCCAGACTCGGACGAGGACTACCCCCGCGCCGACGCGCCCCCGACCCAGGTCACCACAACAAAGATGAAGAAGATGTTTGGCAAGCTGAGGAAGACCAAGCCCATGCCGCTGACTGCCTCGTCTAGCTCGGGCCAGGCAGTCATGATCACGTCCGCAGACGTTTAGCCTGGCGGCCGGCCTCAGGACATGTATATTATTTATAATGATGCCATAGAGCATCTCTTAATGCAGGGAATATGTTTAAACTGATGCAGTGTTTTGTATTACACATGCAGGGAGCAGCCCCTGCATCGCCGTTGACGTACCCCGCCTCGCCAGGCATTTGTGACCTGTCAATTAACGTGCATCTAGGCACACGGTGCGCAGTGGGAGCTGCCCCAGACGAGAGCGCGTCTCACGGTCGTGCGGCCGTGCATCGCGCGATCATCTCCGGCAGTACGGCAGCTAATCGCCTTCGCCTCCGGCAACTGGAGCCAGCATCAGACTCTGAAGCTCGCTACGGTCTAACACGGTGAAGGTATAGTTTCTGGCCATGTGGTATGGCCCTGTTGAGCTTGACCATTCCTTCGCCCATCTGCCTAATGCATGCCAGCACCCTCATTTGCCAATCGGTCAGCAGCCTCGTTCCCGTTGAGCCCTGCATGGCCCTTCACGTGCTCTATCGAGACCTTGTCAGGGCCAATCCGCTCCAGCTCGACCCGGCAGCGCCGAATCAAATCCTTGTTGGACACAACACCGCCGCGCCCATTGCGCCATCCGTTGCTAGCCCATCGCTCACTCCACATGGTCACAGCGTCAATAGCATACTTGGAGTCGCTTTTGATACATAGCCGGCCATCCTGAGCGCCATGGTTCTCAAGAGCTGTCAGCAAGGCTTGCAGCTCAGCACGCTGATTCGTCTGAACAGGACCTTCTAGGGCCCTGGACACGTTTCGCAAATCATTCTGCCCATAGTAGACTCCGTATCCAGCTCTAGCGCCGCTCCGGCCATTCCCTAAAGACGAGCCATCCACATACACTTCTGTGACTTTCATCGGATAAGATACAGCACAGCCCTCATCCCAGTAACCTGAGTGTTTCAAAAACTCTGCAGCTTCAGTCTCTGACTTGAAAGCTTTGTGCACAGCCCCAGGAAACCCCGAGACCTGCTTTTTCGTTTCCCGCCAACTGTGATAGATTCCCGGGATGCGGCCATTCTGCACGGCGTAGAAGCGCGCCACCGCCAATTTTTCGGCGCCTTGGCGTATTACTCCGGTTAGCCGCAGCTTGTGATTTGCAGATCCCAGCAAAACCTGCCGTTAGTTGCGGCTCGCTGCTAAGGATTCTGTTGGAGATCAAACGCAGCGTCTCGCAAACCTTATTATGGTCGAGTGTCACGTGGCTAATCCCACTGCACGCAGACTCGCTGCACGATCGCAGCCACCTATAAGTAGCTGACTGCTGACACGTAGGTGGCTCTTCTCTAGCCAGAGTATATACTCAGGTAGATCCTCTATACACTCATCACTGCGTTACTCCTAATACGCTAATACATTGTTGAGACGTAATTGCGCGGATTGTCACAATTTCTGCTCCCACGTTTGACAGATTCTAATTTTTGTTCTCGGCTTGCAGACCCTGTTGAAAAAAATCATTGAGAAATGTGCGTGCAATTCACTCTTGAGTGATATATGGTTCATTTATCACTTCATAACTATATAATCACTCCATTGATTGCCTCCCATATCTCACCCTCAACTGTCATGTAGGCTCCAGATTGAGGCACAATGATTCAGGAATCCATTCAAGCGGAAGCTCGTCACCGAGATAATTGCCAGACAAACCAAGACTCAGGCCACAGGTGATAACAGGATTTGGATCTCTATTTTTCATCTCTTCGAGGCAAAGCTCTGCCCATACGGAGCATTGAAGTCAGCTCCGGTCTCCACACCCGAATCAGGGAGTTCAGTTCAGGTCTGCGTGGGGCTGTGCTTGTGTGGGGGGAGATAGCCAGCTTCTAAGCTTTAGGCCGAGGAGATACCCGGTGACGCGCATGGCTAGAGACGAGGTCCACGATTGTACAAAATAGTGGCAGCTTTTCTTCAAGACTTGCCGCACAGATGCGTCTAGCTGAGTTTTGTGCCATCCAGTCTACTGTTCCGAGGGCCTAGTTTTGTCATTGCTGGTCACGTGCTGTTTGCCTAGGTGACGCCTAGCCTAAATTTGGGCATGCAGCCCGCTACAACCGACAGATCCCGAACACTGGCCTCCTCGGCATGTCCGAGCTGTGTGCGAATACCTGGCTGCCTTGCTGAAAATTCATAGGAGTTCATGGGACAGACCTCTTCCATTAATGTCTATTCTCCCGCCCCCCGTGCATCAGCCCTTCCTAAGCTCCAGGACCTCGTTCAAAGCTGGCAATGCAGCAGCTCATCTCGCACCCCAGCAACTCCCGCCCCAGTCACATGACAATGACGCCCAGATAAGAAGCGGCTGAGAGACCTCTGGGTCCTGAGTAACTTCATTCTACAACCTTTTACTTACGCTGGTATAAATCGCACTATTTTCCTTTCTCTTAATTACTTTAGATTTGTTCAAACAGCTGTCATTCCCCACCATGATGACCACCCAGCGCCGACCACGGCTTTCTGTCTCTGAGTCGCTCCAATCACAGGACTCCTTTGTTGCCTATGAGAACGGCCATGATATAAATGGATCCCCAAAGTTCAAGCTTAGTTATAATGAGTCTCAGGGCTTTCAATGGAACCAGGACTGGTTTGCTTCTCAATACCAGCAGAGTGCTGCTGGTGTGTATCACCAGTACAAGCGGCCAGATGTGCACGATATAGTGATTGAAGATGGCGATGACGATGAAGAGGAAGAAGAGATTTTTGCACAGAACATTTAAAACGGTACATTAGGTAGTTTTGGTACTTATTGTTGGCACTGTAGTGCTGTATTTATTGAATATATTGATTTGATTGAGTGGGTTCTTCGAGGGAAAACGCTATTTGAGATTGGATGCTTTTGAAGGTATACACTCACTTATAGGTCTTAGAAGCCCAGTTGAATAATCACAGCTTTATGGTAAGTTTCTCGTCGTCTTCCTAGAGAGTCATGTATTGGCTAGTTTTAAAATGGAAGCATGGACAAAATTCACACAAACTACACATCCGTTGACTGCTCTTCCTGTCAGCTGCAATTGCACATTCTCTCGCGGAGAGCAGGCCTGCATGAAGACCTGGCTACAAATAGAGAGTGCTCTGAGACAGCGAGACTGCCTTGTGCTGAGGAACGACGAGGCCCAACGAAGCCAGCAACTTGAGTGCTGCATCATACGAAGCCTCGCTTAAAATTTCGTGTCCTGATGGGCCGTCAGCCCTCACCAAAATGCCATCGCAAGGAACCTTCTGACGGGCAGACACCGACAAAACGCTGGCCAG
Organism: Grinbergsozyma bentonensis; assembly: GCA_030561725.1. Taxonomy (NCBI): domain Eukaryota; kingdom Fungi; phylum Ascomycota; class Dipodascomycetes; order Dipodascales; family Trichomonascaceae; genus Grinbergsozyma; species Grinbergsozyma bentonensis. Next base: position 168,791 of record JAKTYB010000006.1, on the reverse strand, counting down.
CGGGCCCGAGATCATGTACGGAGCACGCAGTCGTGGCAACTGAAAAATAGGCTCGCCATTACCAAGAAAAAAGGCATCACTTTTTTCCGTTGTGTTGGTGTTAACCGGTGCCACCACTGCTATGGATGCCGGCCTGAGTGCTTCTGTTAGATGACTGGCAAATGCATGGCATACCTCTGGAGCCAGGTTCGGCACGAGCGCCACAAGCACCGATTTCGACCTGTATACTTTGATCTCGGCCAATTGGGATGTGAAGGAGGCCGATTTTTCCTCCTCTGCGTTGTCAAAATCGTAGAAATCCGTCAGCGCTTCTTGTGTCAGCTTCGAGGCGGGCAGCTTTTGCTGTGCAGACACGGAAACGGTCGCTTCAACGGGCAATTTTGCCAGAACTTTGTGGAGAGCCTTGCTCTGGTCCACCCTAGTGGACACAAGCAGTAGTTTCTTTCCCTGAATCGAGCTTTCGATCTTAATGTGGACCTGAGGCTCCAAACTGGCAACCTCCGCATCGTCAGCATCATCCAGCTCGTCCAGCAGATGACGGGCTGTTTGTACCTGCGCCCAAGGTTTGAACTGTGTTAGATGCGCTCGCAGGATTTTTTTACCCCAGTTTCCTCCAAGTTTTGCCCGAGTCTCGCTCTATCGCCCCCGAACTTACCAGCATGGTTATGTATGAGACTTAATTAGTGAACGCAGCGACTTTTTTATCAGACAGACCAGATGGCGGACCCAAAATTGGTTGAAGAATTCCAGAAACTGGAAGGCGGTAAGTGAGCCAGCGAAGGAAAGCAAAAAGCGGTGTTTCTCCAGCGGAGATGTTCACTGCCGAGAATCGACTCCAACTAACACAGAGCTCCAGACCCACATTCTCTCGCGGCAAAAGCTGGAGGCCCAGTTCCAGGAAAACAAGATTGTTCAAAAGGAGCTCAGTGGCCTGGACAAGGAAAAGGTCTACAAGCTGATTGGACCAGTCCTTTTGCCCCAGGACCGCTCCGAGGCGACGCTGAATGTCGACAAGCGCATCGAGTTTATTGAAAAGGAAATGTACGTATATACCAAGGCTGGGCAAAATAGAGCGACAACTAACACAGCAAGCGAGTCGAATCGCAGATCTCCGCCACACAGGAAAAGGCGCAGGATTTGAGACAGAAGGTAAGTACTCCAGCTTAGCGCTATTGTTGAGCGTCTGAAAACTCTCTTCAAAAACTAACCCAGATCATGGCGTCAGCTCCGGCTCCAGCAGCCGCCAATTAGTGCGGCTCCTGCTCTCCATCAAGCGCCTCGGGGCCAAAGCTGCGCGGAAGTAGCTCTTCCAGCGTCAAGACCTCAAAGGTGCCGTCGGCCGCAAACATGAAGACCGGGAACTTGGAACCAAATTCACGAAGACTGTGTTAGTGTTTTCTAGTGTAGATAAGAAATATACTTGCAATTGGCGGCAGACTCCGCAGGGCGAGATGAAACTCTTTAGGTCCGACGAGACTCCAACAGCCTTGAAGCTCTTGTGGCCAGCAGTAACGGCCTTTACGCCAGCGGTTCGTTCGGCACAAATTCCCGCGGGGTATGAGGCATTCTCGACGTTTGCTCCGGGGAAAAACTCGCCGGACTCCGTCAGAATGACCGCTCCAACCCGGAACTTGGAGTAGGGGGCATAGGAGGTTGAGCGAGCCTCGAGGGCCAGCTGCTTGAGCTGATTGAATTCAGCGGGGGTCAGGAAAGACTGCACGGCGGGGGTCATGGCCGTATTCAGTGGATGGAAGGACTTTCAGATTTAGTCTGCTGTCTCAAGGCTGACTAGCCTGCTTATCTTATCACGCAGGGCTGTGCACGGGCCAGCCTTGGAAAAAGCGGACAGGTAGTCGATCAGAAGTGATTGGCCGTAGTTCGGGCCTTTGAGCTTGCCGAATCTGCGCATGCAAAGAAGTCAATTGAGTATTTCAGCCTATGTTACTTGGACGATTGCTGCGCAGCCCGGCCGGCGGGGCGCTTTCTCGTTTGCTTCTTCCGCAGCTCTCGCAAATCAGGCCCTAGCGCAACTCCAAGCCGCTGCCTCAGCTCGTCAATGTCCTGCTCAAGCTCCTCCTCCCAGTAAATGTTGAGCAGCTGAGAGCACGAAAGGCCGTTGGTGACAGCCCAGGGCAAATAAATGTCGAGCATTCTGCGACGGGCTTTGCCGGAGAGCCGGAAAAAGCCCGCCAAGCCCGCCAACCCGGTCATGGGAATGCCAGTATTTGCAAATTCAAAGATCTTGACGTACTCCTCTCCCTCCATGAAGACGGGCATGCCAAGCAGGGCGTGGTAAAAGTCGTGGCACTCGCGGTACCGCTGGATGATATAAGCAAGCTCGGGGTCCTGGACGTATCGCACCGGCAGTCTCGTATCTGGCGAGACATTTTCCCGCTGCAGCCAATCGTAGTAGGTTTTGCCGAGAGAATTGGCTGGCAGAGCCTTGAGGTGCTCGAGATCCAGCGACTTGGCGGTAATTCGCGGCCGCTCGCGCAGAATGCGGCGCCCTGTCGGGTCCTGCAGCATTTGCTGGCGGATGCGGTCAATTATGGGAGGAAAAGCAGAGGCCTCTCCAAAGGTCGCGACGAGATCTGCTCGCCGAGGCATGACGGCCGCGGCAATGCCCGACGATGCAAAGAGAAAGAGCTGCTGGAGCCCGTTCAGAGGCACGTGGCCGGGGTATTTCGGTGTCGCTGACGGCGGAGTAACTGCTTTGGCAACCATATTGGCTGCTCCCAGTGCACGAACGCCAATGCCCAGCATTAAAGGATAAATTGGATGGATGGTGAAGTGGAGGTTGGTAGCAGTAGAATTTAGTGGGTGGTGTGAGTTCTACTGGGTGATGGCGGGGGCAGAATACTGGCTCGCTACTGGGAGTTTTGAAAAGAGCAGGAGCGCAAGTGGACAACTAGTCGCGGAGGCCGAGAGGGCTGAGAGAAACTTGTAGTAGGGAGTGGCAGCAGCAGCTACACGAGACCGGCAATGCCAAGGCTAGTCTTTCTCTTTTGCACAGCTCAGCATCGGCCCGAAGCCTGGCCGGATTCTCAAGCTCAGCTGGCAGCCCCGCGGCTGGGACACCTGAAATTGTCACTGGGCATCGCTGCCTCCCAACGGATCAACTGCTGCCAAGCTGGCCCGGGCTGGCAAGAGCAGTGGTAGCCTCAGCTAGTCATGAGGCTGAAGAAACACTCCAACAGCGTTAGGCGTTCCCCGAGTCACTTGAGACAGCAATGACGTTTGTGAGCCGCGCGAGCCTCTGGATTAATCGATTTGCTATGCGGCCCCGACGCGGCCAGAGGCCCCAGAGCCGGCCCCGGTGCGGCTCAAAGCGGGGAAGTTAGTGGCCGATGCGGAATTGGATCGGGAAGTTTAGGGCTTGCTGAGAATGTGCAATCCGCTGAGAAAGTGTGCTTGGCTGGAAATCGGTGTCTTTTCCTTCTATTCTCTCCTGAATAGCCTGCTGGGCATCTATTTCGAACGACAAGCGGGGTTAAGCGCACTTGGCACGGAAAATTGGGGGCAGCATTATTCTGGCTAAAGAGGGGTCATCCCAATTAGGCAGGTCGTGGGGTGTGTTTGATTCCGAGCCAGGGGCCATGGTAGAGCAGAAGAGAGGTTTTAACGAGGCAAATGAGCGATTTCAAGTGACTAGAGACAGCAGAAAGTATCCGTGATTGTCTATTTTTTCTTGCCAAGACAATTTCTGTCTGCGTTTCCCCACGATACATGCCAAACTTCAAAGCTTCCACGAAGACCAGCTTTTGATACGGCATTTATCCGCGACTAGGCCGTTTGTTTCCGATGTATATAAGGCGGTGTGGCCCCTCATACTGTTGCACTGTTTGCTATTATCCTCTTCTTTATGGTGGCTGTTTCTTGATGTTCTGAGCTATAGTGCCTTGCTAAGTTCAGCAGAAGCGACACTGAGAGGACTGAGCTCCAGGGCAGCGAAGGATCGTCTGTCATAGAGATTTCATGTTCACGTGCCTTAGCGACTTTGTCTCTTGATAGCGCACGGTAGGGGCGCTGCCAGCTCTGTTGCCAGGCTCCTCGCTTGCAGCAGTCTGTTGAACCGCCGACCCACTACTGGGGCGCGTACCTTGATTCTTGCAATATCTGCTCTTCTATTCTTTTACCAGTACTGTTCTGTTCTGCTCACAATGCTGTACATTCCTGATGTCCAAATGATACATTAAATACGAAACTAGTTGGCCTTCTCCTTGGCCGGAATACGATGAGCCCAAGGCATCATGATGGGCTTGACGTCGATGAACGAGTTCTCGTACGTGGCCAAACCAGCAAACACATTGTAAAAGCCAAACGCCGAGGTCACGAGACCCATCCAGCCGCCAGCGACCGACACGCCGTGCTTGCCAGTAATGGCACCGATAGCCAGCAACAAGAAGGTCAGGTCCAGGAAGAAAAACAGACCAAAGAAGGCCACAGTAGAGCGGATTGTACAGAGCATGAGCAAAAATGTGACGACGAACCAGGCAAACAAAAACAACCCCACCGCGTTTTCTAGTTCCTGGGGATCGGTGTAGGAAGAAGCAATACCAAAGGCATCGGTCTCAATAGCAGCCCAGGAGCACCAAAACATACCGTAAGAGCAGAGAGCGGTAGCACCAAACGTGTTCTCCAAAATGATTTCAAAAATACCAGCAACGAACTGGGCCACACCGCCGTAAAAGAAGGCAAGACCAATGACAAAGGAAGGATTAGTGACACCACGAGTGCTGACATTGACAAATGACAGGCACAGGGTGGTGAGAGAGAAAGCACCGAGACCAAGAGGCGCGGGGTTGGCGAGCTTGATGCGTGGAGCACGCTGCAAACCAGGGTTAAGGGTACCACCAAAGGCCTCCATGAGCTCGTGCTTGTAGACCTTGGTGTTGCCAATGTGGATGAATTCTCCGCCATCACCTGAGGTCATGATGCGAGCCACGCCTGTGCTGTCGTGGAAGCCGGACTGGTCGGTCTCAGAGTTGTCGCCTACAGCCTTTTCCGCGTCGTAGGGCATTGTTTACTAGGTGGGGGAGAGTTTTGAGGGGAGAGTTGTGGGGAAAAGGGTTGCAGTAAGATGGAAAGGTTGATGCAAGGAGTCGAGGTGTTGTCGGGTCCTGCTGCTGCTGTCAAGTGTTGCTGTCTCTCGGGCAGCTAATGCCGTTTTATATTGACGGTGTTTGAGACGTTGCTTTTTTGCAGTGTGGGGACAACGATGAGGGGTAGAGGGGTACGAGGTCAACAATTTGGCCTGGGCGAAGGGAGTTTTTGTCCAGGTGGATGCGAGTTTGGGTTTGGCTGCAGCGGATTTGAGGAGCATGGCTGGAGGCAGACCGGGGGAAGCTGAGCGGTTGACCGTAAGCAGCTGGCCGGGAGGCGGGGTGTTTTTTTCAGAGTATTTTCCAGGGAATTCTGAAGGATTTTTCAAAAGTTTTGCAGAGGCCTGGAGGCCTTCGGCTCGGCCGTTGCTTCGCCACGCCGCGAACCGCTGTCTCAAACCGTGCATGCCCACATCTGAGATGGCCGCACTACGTCAGGGTGAAAATGCGTTTAATTTGCTGGGGCAAGGCGTGGGGCGGCGATGGGCTGTCGGACCACCGGGGAGGGTTAGTCGAGGCACCAGACGGACATCAGGCAAACAGCCAGCGACCTGGTTCATATGACATCTGGCAACCAACCTACACTCTCTCCTAACCCCTCACTGCGTACGGCACGGAAAAACTGCAGTCTTCACAAGCTGCCTCCATGTCCTCCCTTCTCGCTGAGAACGGCAACAAACATACCCCTAGCTCGGAGAATTTGCTGAATTGGGGCTTTTTCCGCCGGCACACCATGCAGCTACCCCACCAGCCAAAAGCACGGAAAAAATGCGGAGAAGAAAGCAGGTGGAGGTCATGAAGATTAGACAGCCATTTTCAGCGCATCCAGCTAGCTAATTGCTCTGCCTGGCCCTATTATCTCTCCGTCGGCTCAACTCTTGCCCTTCTCCAGCCAACTCAGCCTTCTCCCACCGGGCATTTAGTCGGGCCGTGCCCAGCCAGTGCCTTGTTCCCAACCGCCCGCCGCCTGATCACCTGCGTGGTGGCAGGCAGCGGGGCGTCTGGAGGGGCAGGTCTGGAAACTTTCCGCTGGTCCAGATTCCCCCTCGCGGACCCCTCCTTTGCCGCTGCTGGCTGCATGTAACTGCTTAGGACTGCGCCCGGTGAGCTGCGTCCTCTAACAGCAGACTTGTCGCTTACATCCCCTAAGCTTTTCCGGCGAAGCCCAAAATCGGTAGCCGCCGATCGCCGCCTGCCTCCAGCTGGCCCGGCGTTTGGACACCTGCTAAAAGTGCGGGGACGCTCGCGGCAAACCTGCCTTCACTGTTCGCACGAAGAAATCACCAGACATTGCTGACTGGGAATAAACTCTGAGCAAAGCCTTGGAATTGGGGTCTTGTGACATCCACAGGTTCTTCCAGAAGCCCAGCAGCAACCGCTTGGCCGAGACACGACATGTATTCAACTCAACTCCCCGCATTGTTTCCAGTGCCAAGGCACGGCCCGGACAGCCGGACATGACCTAAGTCAGTTTTTCAAATGTACTAATTACTAATGGTCTGATATTCACGCGCCCGTATACACGATGCGCGTTGTTGCGGGGTAGGGCTCCGCGCAATGCTTCCGCACATCATGCAAGTGTTGACAGGTCCGCTTTTCACTTGAGTGGGGCCTCGCCATTGCCCAAATCAGCTCATGAAACGGCCCGGGGCACGCCAATAAGTCCTAAAACCACTGGGCTGCTTGCTAACTCATCTCAGGCCACTCTTCATTCCGCTCTTCCACTGCTAATTCCCGCACATCCTCTTATCTTAGCTCTCTCCTCACTAGCGTCGGAAATCTAGCCAGGCCCTGCCCAGCCAAGACAGGACTGGATTGCTGTCACCCGCAACGATCGCCTATGTGGGGTAAAGAAGCTGGGCTGTTAATGAGCTGGTTGCGCAATCTAGCTGGGCAAGAGCTCGGCCGCCGGCCCAGCTGGGGCCCGTCCGCAGTCCCCGCAATTCTCGCATTCCGGGCTGGCTGCGGGGCGCAAGGGAGCACAGCCGCGCACCACTGAAACTCCAGCTAGAGAGCAGTGCCATCACAGTGACCCCAACAGCGCGGCCCTAGCCGCTAGGAACTAAGCAGAATCTAGCTCACTACTATACACAGCAAAGATCACTAAGCCCAGCAAAAGCACTAGCCCCATCCCGGCAGAGCCTTCGCGTTCCAATCTGTACAAGGTAAATATTTATTTGTCTACGCTCTCGCCAGACAGTCATAACATAATATTAAGCACGATTAAATGCTCGTGAACACCAACTACTCCGTTTTTTTCAGTTTCATGCGATTGTAAACCTCTTACTCGGCATCGACAACCTTGGTCAAAAGACCCTTGGCGGTGGGGACATCGAGAGCCTGGACGTAAGAGAAGAGCTTCTCCTTGGCCTCAGCATCCGAGTTTCTCTTTCTGGAAATTCTGACACGGACTCTGCGCGGGACATTGGTGATACCCTGAGACCACACAGTCTTGTTGAAGGCGGGGTCAAGCTTGACGTCCTTGGTGCCCATCTGCTTGGCAGCAAAGGCCTTGACAACCTTGATAGCACGAGGGGCTCTCTTCTTGGGCTGGATGCCAGTCAGATGCTTGCCCAGGTGGATGGTGTACTCTCTGGTAACGACGTCTCCGATAGCGCTCTTAGCCATTTTGTGTGTATAGATGAAAGGTTGTCGTGGGGCTAGCTTGAGTGGTGATGGGTGCGCTGAGTGGGAGAATATTTCACAGTCACAGTATGTGCACGGCGGGTGTGCATGCACGTTGTTGGGTGGCGTCCTAATTGGTGGTGCGGCTGTGCAATACTGGCCAGGAGCAAAGACTGGCCAGGAGCAAAGACTGGCCACGGGCGGTGGGTGCAGAGAATAGGCAAGCTATGAAGTTCATTGAAAAGCAATAGCTAGCCTATTATATTGCCAACCTGGTTGGCCTTTATGCCCAGGCTCAGATCTGGGAACTCTCAGTGCTCGCTGTGCTCTTTGACTGCTGTCTAGTAATTGATGCGGCTGTGCGCTTCTCAATGCTTGATAGCCAGCGCAAAGCGTGTCGCCTGTGGGGCGTGGGCAGAACCGGTGGCCAGAGACGATGGCACTGACAAGCTCAGTCACCAATCTCGCTTGAATCCAGCCGGTTTCGGGCTTGCGGTCATGTGGCCTCCTTCCCCTTACCAGGTTTGCAAAACATCTAAATGAGGTTTAGTCTCCAGCAACTATCTGACCCAAAACAGTACTGCACCTGCCCCATTGGGAAGGTGCCAAACAAACCGTCAGCCAGAAATCTATTTGAGACCCCATTCATCACCCGTGGCCTCCTCTAGTCTTCACATCACCTTCATGGAACAATCGCTATCATTCTCCAACAACTTCTGGGGTAAGACTGACGCTGGCGTCGTCGCCCTGGTCGGTAGAATGCACCAGGCTAAACAAACCCTGGAAGAAGTGCATCACTTTTATAAGGAGCGCTGTGCAATCGAAGAAGACTACTCCAAACGCTTGCTGGCTCTTTCCCGCAAGGGTTTGGGATCTCAAGAAACAGGCACCCTCAAGTCTGCTCTTGACACCATCCGGCGAAACACCGAGGCCATGGCCAAGTCACATTCAACAGCTGCCGGCCAGATCAACAAGCAGCTGGCTCAGCCGCTCGATACATTTGCTTCATCTTTGCGCTCACGCCGTAAGACAGTTGAGGTTACAATCGAAAAGACCACCAAGGCCAAGCGCACGCAAAATGCCGCCGTTGAGAAGGCAAGAGCTCGCTTCGAGGGCGACTGCAACAAGATCAACGGCTACACAGCCCAGCAGAATCTGTTGCTTGGAAAGGAGCTTGAGAAGAACAATGTGAAGCTGGAACGGACTCAGGGTTCCATCGAAGGATCCAAGCGTGAGTATCAGAATGCGGTGCGCGCTCTTGCCGAGACCATCGACCGCTGGAACCGCGAGTGGAAGCAAGCTTGTGACAAGTTCCAGGACATTGAGGAAGAGCGCATAAACTTCCTCAAATCAAATTTGTGGGCCTACACCAACATTGTCTCTACAGTTTGTGTTTCGGACGACGAGGGCTGTGAGAGCGTCCGTGTCTCTTTGGAGACTTGCGACGTCAACCAGGACATTGAGACCTTTATCAAACTGCATGGAACTGGCCAAGAGATCCAGGATCCGCCAGAGTTTGTCAACTTCATGAATGGCATCTCGAGAGATCCCAATGAGAACGCCTACAAGGTGGCCAACTTTTCTAGAGACCCTGCAGACATTAGCTCTCACTCTTTTGTTGCGGACAACTCGTTTGATGATGACACATCAATGCTCTCGTCACCCAGCCGTCTTTCTGCCCACGAGTCCTCCAACTCCCCGTCATCCTTCAAGGCTGGCCTGCGCAACATGCTGCAGGCTCCCACTATCCCCAAGCTGAATTTTGGCCGTGGTGGACAGAGTCAGTCGATTGAGCACGCAAGCCCTATTCCGGAGTCGGACAGTGATGACGATGACATGCTGACTACCCACGCGCCCCCGCCGCTCCAACAGTCTAGCATGAACTATAGCGAGCCACCGGCCCTCTCCAACATTCCGGACCTCGGCCACTCGCAAAACTCCACGCACTCCCACAACTCCTCTCCAGGTTTGAGTGCTCAATCATCGCCCATGATGGGCGGTTCTGTATACAGTGCGACTTCCCTTTCAGATTCGCAGTCTTCCCAGGGCTCCGAGAACAAGAGAAGCTGGGCCTCGCCTTTCAGACGCAAGTCGACTCAGGACGAAGCTCGAGCCAACTTTGGCTGGAATCGCAGTGAAGATCGCGCCCATTCTGCTGCTGGCTCATATGAGCGCCAGCCTCACGCTGGTAATGGATATGACCGCCACTCGGCAGCGGGCAACTATGCTCAAGAGACGCTGCGTGTGTCGGGAAGTAGCTCAAATCCAGCCCCAGTGCTCTCAATGGGCGAAAACATGTTTGATCTCGGCATCAACCCGCGCAACTCTGGCTCCCGCGCCGCTGAACGACCGAAGTCGTACGCCGCTCCCAAGAGCTATATCAAGAACGATCCACTGGTGGCTGCTCTGGAGCGCCTCAAGTCATCTACAAGTTCTGCTGGATCCGACTTCACTGAGCCTGCTGCTGCTCATAGCAGCAAGTACGGAAACCTTGGTCTTGGAAATGGTCCGCTTGTTGGAGCTCCTAAGCGCATCATTTCGCGCTCGGCGCCCACTTCACCTAATCCTTACTCATCCTCTGGATTCGACTCTTCTCTGAGTCCACCAAAGGCTGTTCACACAGCCTCCAGCATGCAGTCTACGTCCTCTGCATACTCCGCCCAAACTCAGGAAATGTTTGGCAACAGAGGAATGCAAGCCCGCGGACGCCCAACAATGCAGAGGCCCAAGTCTTCAGCGGATCTCTACTCTACTGCCGATTCTTTCTTTGAAGAGCCAGCTGCCGTGTCTTCGCGTGCTCCTTCTCGCGCTCCCACTAGATCTAGGTCCCCAGCTCCATTCCAGATCGCTGACGATGGCCCATACCGCTCGGCATCGCCGGCCCCCGCCGCCGCTTACCGTGCAACCTCTCCTGTACCCCATGGCTCTTATGGTGGACACTCCCCCAACAGTTCAGTTGGTTCTTTCGCCACAATGCACACGGCCAGATCCACAGAGCCGCTTCGCGCTTCACCTCGAAAGTCCATGAGCAACCTCCAAGCGCAGCTGCCTCAGACTGCACGCGACGGTCGTCGTGTCATCAAGTACGCAAAGGCCAACTACGACTACCGTGCCGCCATCCCAGAGGAAGTCTCTTTTAAGAAGGGCGATGCACTGCTGGTGCTGAGAATGCAGCAGGATGGCTGGTGGGAAGTCGAAGTCGCCAACAAACACCACCGCGTTGGCCTCGCTCCAAGTAACTTTTTGGTTGCCATGTAATAAATCCATTATTAATTTTGTTTATCTAACCACATGACAAGAGCCACGTTCTCCTGAGACGTGGTAGCTTCGACGTAGTGTATAAGTTTTGCCTGTGCACCCAGGCCCCGCACTCCCTCAAGCCTGCCATAGTCAATAATCATGCGGGCCTTTCGACCATACTCAATCTGTTCTTCGGATGCTCTCGGCCCGCAAATGCACCAGGAGGTGACGCGCTTGATGGCATCGAACTGCCGGCGACCCACGCCGATAGAATCAAGCCAGGCCCGTCCAAAATAGCGGTTGTAATCACATATTTGACGGCAACAAAGTGCAAATACAAGCTTCTGAGGTTTTATGCCCGTGTCCTGCTCATATCTCTTCAAGCACTCCAATGACAGATCAGTTGCCACTCCACAACAATGCTTTGAGATGGCTGCAACTTTAGCACCCTCGGGGACAAGACAACTGAGGCGAAGATCCTTAATATCGACTTTGACACGTTTAACTGTTGCCCCATCTTCGTAAATCATCTTTGAGTCGAATTTAGCTCGTGGACTCTGGCGGTCAATCAGTACAAATGGTTTATCTTGCCGATTTTGTAGCACCATAGCCTTGCAAGTATATCTTGAAAGCTCAGCGCGGCCACAGCCAAACTCCACAAGAGTGTGATTTCCGTCCAGACAGCCAATCTTGTCCATATGGCCAATCAGCGAGGATTGCTGAAGAGCATGCTTTTTGTTGGCGACTTCCGCCAGGCGATCATCGAGACCCGGAGACTTGAGTATCTCTGTAGACACAGTTTCCGGGATTTTGGCATAGATTTCATCTATTAGCGCACGAATTTCAGCGCCTAGTTCGATTTCCTCTGTCTCGGATTTTTCCGAGCCCGCTGCATCCACATTATAATCCAGGCTATACCAATCCTCAGCCGGCGGACGATTTTTGGCCAAACATTTGCGTTTATGATCGTCTACTCTGTCTGCCCATACCGTGTGTCTCGGATCTACCGGGCAGACTATCCGTTTTCTGCCCTGAATATTGTCTTTCAGGGCTAAAATGTGCTCCGAGCAGTAGCGTTCAGACTCCTTCCGAGTCATCTTACATTGTCGTTGCTTCTTGAGAAGATAGAAAGTGCATATTGGTCGATTCCCATCATATTCCACCGGTTTATGCTCCACCACCTTCTTTTCGACCCGTCCGGTCATGCTGGAATTTTTCACTTAGTGATTATTTTTTAGAGCGAAATAATTCTAGTGGAAACTTAGTGAGTTTTGAGCGTTATCAGTGAGTAGGGAGCCACAAACAGCCAGGAGCAAGTGAACGAAAAGATGAAAGAGAGATAAAATAGAGGACTTTTTGCTACAATGTTACAAATATACAATCAAACAAATCAAATTTAGATCTCCGAAGCAGGAGTCTTGGAACCATATGGAGCGTTTCTGTAGAACTTCTGGAGCTGGTACTTGATGTCAGAGAAGAAGTCAGGCTCTGGAATATCATCCTCAGGTCCGTAGATTCTGCGGCCGTGGTCAAGGTTAATGTCTGAGGCCTTGATGTAAAGACCACCTCTGAAGTAAATTTTGGAACCCACGTAGCACACGAGGATAAGCACAACGGAAACATAGTTAGCAAAGAAGGTGCGAGCACTAGATTTCTCACCAAGAGGCCAGACAGCAAGGTAAAACTCCTCAATGATAAGCAGGATACACAGAATAAAGCCAAACCAAGCAGACCAGGGCACAACGGCAGACTTCCAAGGAAGATCGCTGAGGGAACGGCCCTGAGCCGTCCAAGCAGCGCGAAGTCTAAGGTTGGAGAGGAAAATAAGACCCCAAACATACAGAGTGGTAAGAGAGGTCAAGTTGGAGAACCAAGCGAAAATCTGAGCACCAGAGGTGTTGACGTTCATGTATGCAAGACCTCCGCCAATGATGGTGGTGAGGGCAAAACCGTACCAAGGACGGCCATGCTTGTCGCACTTGAGGAAAAGTCTGGGTGCCATGCCAAGCTCAGCAAGACCCATAAGCATTCTCGGACCGCAGTACATAGCAGCATTACCAGAAGAAAGCACAGAAATGAGAATGATAACGTTATGCATGTCAGCAAGACCAGGAAGACCAGCGTTGTCAAAGGCAATGACGAAAGGCGAGGCAGCAACACCGGATCCACCAAACAAGTTCTCGTTGAAGGGAGAAACGACAATGGTGACCATAAGCGAGCCTAGCAGGTAAAAGAGACCGAGACGAATCCAAATAGAGTTGACAGCAGCTGGAATAGAGTACTTGGGGTTTCTGGCCTCAGCTGCAACGACGCCAGAAAGTTCCATACCGGACATGGCGAAGATACAGTTGGGCATGACAGAAAGGAAACCCTTGAAACCATTGATAAAAGGATTGGTTCTCCAGTAATGGAAACCAATAGAGTCTCCCTTGGGACCACCACCAGCCGACACAATAATTGAGCAAATGATAATGACAAAAATCCAGCAGAATTTGAGGGTAGACATGACAGTCTCTGCTTCAGCAAAGACATTGACCGCAAAAATGTTGATGACAACGAGAACAACTAGGAAAACAGTGATCCAAACACCACCGTTGATATCTCCGTTCCAAAAGGCGAGCACAGTGCAGAGACCTGAAAGCTCGTTAGGAATAGTAATCATGTACGAGAACCAGTAGGTCCAGCCGAGAGTAAAGCCAAGAGCAGGGTCAACCATGCCGCGGGCCCACTGAGGGAAAGCAGAAGGAACGGGGTACAAAACAGCCATTTCACCGATAGACTGGTTGAGCGACCACGCCATAGCACAGGCAAGCCAAAAACCAATCCAAAGAGAAGCGGGACCACCCGAAGCCAGAGAGGAACCGGAGCCGAGCCACAGACCCATACCAATGGAAGAACCAATTGAAATCATGAAAATGTGACGGGCTTTGAGACGACGCTCGAGCCCTCCTCCAGAGACCTCCGTGACTACGGTGCCCATCTCCTTTTCGGTGAGGTCAATGGGCTCACCTGCGACCTTGGCCTCAGCCTTGATATCTTCAGCAGTTTGCATTTTGGAACAGCTTAAGGTTATGAAAAAAAGGCCTCAAAGGCACGGAGCCGGGGGTCAATATATACCCCACCCTTACTATCAGAGAGCTGCATTACCGTAGCTGCGGGTTGCCTATCGCTGGATTTCGCTCCACAAAGGCGTTGCTTGAGTCCGAGACTGGTTGGCCTTATTGTTTGGGGTTAGGGCTGATGCACGAATATGCAGAAGCTTATCTTTGAAGCGCGGGCGCGTTGGCAAAATTGGGAAACTGTAAAGGTTTTGATATATGCAATGTGTCGATAAGGTGGGGTAGATTTGGGGCAGTGCCTGCTACCAGAGTGAGGGTAGACGTCGACAGACAAGAAAATAACTAGTGGGCAACAGGCAGTTAGGAAGTGCAAGTCACTGCAAATTCCACCTCCCTTCACAAAGTGCCGCTGATCGTGTACTGCCCTTCCCTCAAACATACTCTAATGTGCCAAGCCTGCAGTGACGCCCACGCCTCAATAGAGCTTATCTTTTCCCGCTTGCCCGCCTCACCTCTGCAGCTCCGCTGCAGGCCGCACATTCACTATCAGTGCGACACCTCTCGCCAACCCCCTACAAGCTCTTGGCGACACGTAGCCAAGAGAGCCAAGCAAGAGCCAAGTCGCAGATTAAGCTTCAGGATGAAAGCCAAGATTATTGCCAATTTATATTCCGACGCAGGGTTGACTGTCATTTTTCTGGCGCAGGTTGTTCACAGCCGTACAAAGTTTTCCTAAGGTTGTCAGCCATCTAAGAAAACAGATACAAGGGGTGGCGGCGCAGCTCCCTCAGCCTGGCCCAGGGCTTCTTGCCAGGCTGAAAGTAGTCAAACTATTACGCCCTGGTGCAATTTGCTTTTTGCCAAAGATTGATGGGGACCCCGCGCATTTAGAGATTCGCGCGTTTCCTAGACGCCCCGGTCCAGCCACAGCGGCTGCAGACTGCAAAGAAGCTTGGAACCCGTGAGCAGTTTGGATTTTTTGCGCGATTTCTTTGGTGCCGTGCGTGTGCTTTTAACCGTTTTGAGCGGATTGCTAGCGCATCGCTCCGGCTGTAGATACTGCTTGTCGTCAGACCTAGCGCTCTGATTGTAAGAAAACCTTGCACGTACCAAACAGAAGTTTCCCCACCCTCTCCCCTAGCTCCATAACTCGCCGAAATAAGTTGGCCAGAAGATTGAAATTCCTTCTGCTTCCGCTAATCCTCCGATTACGCGGCCGCACTGGCTTTCTTCTCATGGCCAGATTGGGTTGAATGTCAGGCTTGGCGTTTTCTTATCACCCTATCACTTTCCCCTGCATCTGCCCGGCAAGCCTACGATAGCCCGGCATTTGACACTGCTTAGCGCTCCAATGGTCTGACGTTGTCACTGGATGGTGGCAGGTGGACAGCTCACAGAGGCGTTAGCGTCGGCTAAATTCCGCAAGCAGTGCAGCAGAATGATTTTCTGATTACTGCCGCCGCAGCCGATGTGGCATGTCGCTGGCTGCTGATTCGAGGACCGCATTGTGGGATTCCCTTAGCGTACCGAACACCAGGTAGCGGGGTTTAGTTGAGATCTTGTGTGGGGAGGACCCTGAAACCAAGCTAGCAAAACCGTTGGCCAGTCCCAGTAGCCAAAGTGCGGCTATCCCATTTTAGCAGTCTTAGCGTTTCGCGCAATCTTGCTAAATCACCGAGCATGTCGCCAAGGGTATTGCTGTCTAGGGTGCCCCTCTCTTTGTTTTCTTTCCCCTGTCCCGGAAGAATCCGAGCGGGCGTTGACGCATGGCATAGCCGACGTTGACGCGCACTAAGTCTCCTGCTGCCCGTCAATAGCCGACTTCTTAATTTCTCGTCTGCAGAACAATAGCCGGATACTCACGTCTCATCTGCAGACCAGTAGCCGCCTATGTTTCACATCCCGTCTGCAAGCCATAGCCGAGTATGCTCAAGTCCCGACAGCCCATGAACAGTGGCTGAGTATTCAACTGCGTGCTACTGGTCGGTGGGCCAAAAGCAATTTGCACCCGAGATTTCACGTCAATAGCGTTGATTCGTGCGTTGTTACTTTTCCCATTAAAGCAAGGTCCATGAAGATTGTCTTCACTGGTACCTAAACCTGCAGGGCTTATTTTCATGGGGCACTGCACCACCAAGCACATCTATATTAGAACTATGATCTTTTAGATTCTAAAACAGATCTCAGAAAGAGACCAGTATACCCAAAACCACCCAATTGTAAGCTGTTTGTCCCTGCGCATCTACAGTGTGAAAATGGTTGCAGTTACTAGTGTTGGCCGAAAGAATCTGGACAAAAACAGGTTGGATTAGATAATTCAATTTCAATCTTTTCTTCCGAAGTTATATTCTTTATTTGGCGGAGAAGCTAATATGACGACTGAAGCGGGGCCTCGGACTCCTGATTCGTTTCCCGGCAGCGTACCTTCTGACCCTCAACCTGCGATAACTCCAACATAGCTGGGGTCCATAACAGGGCTACCTCCGCCCCACATTAGATAAGCGGGCACAAAGGTTCTGTGAGAAATTGAATGATTCCGAATAAGCATATTCTAAAACTCCCAGAACAGAATATAACTCTAAACTCGCAGTTGCCAAGAACATCAATGATAAACTAATAAAATGACGGGGATTCTCACCTGCTCCTACGCACAGGCGTTCCCCTGATCCTCATTGATGTATTATGCACCTCCGTATCCTCAAGATTTCACCTTTTTGCTATTATTATAAATAGCCCCGCTTAATCGATTAGATTTTCTAGCTTCTACTCTTGGAATATAATTAGCTCTTTGTGATCTCTGTGTCTCACTTCTGTACTTCTGATATCCCACTTAATTCTTAGTGGACCATTACCCTTTCCGGATCCTGACACAACGACTCTTGGGAAGAGTGTCAACGTCGAGAACTGGAGAGAAATATAGCCAGGTGACAGTTACTGGCTTGATCAGTGGACCATGAACATTACTTATATGATGGAGTAATCAGGGAACTATCTAGCATTGATTCGCTGATGGGGAAAATCTCGAAGCATTTAGAGGCGTCCTATTGCAACGCACCAGAGTGGAACGGCATTATTATTGTTATTATTAATATAACAAAGGGCCGAATCTCGCTGCAAATTCGCAAAAATGTGAATCTGTAGGGACAGAGCGTGTTAAAAACTGAGACGAAGACCACAGTCAGGTGTATCTGGCTGATTTTGCCAACCAGACGGGGAGCGCTGCCCTAAGGAGTGCGTAGGGCCGCTGAGTGCTACCGATGCCCTGCCTGCACTGCCCTGAGTGGGCAGGCAGCCTGGTGTGGGTCGGCGACAACTGTGCGCTAGGCTTACGGTGGCCAAGAAATAGCTGAAGCCCTCCTTGAGGGTTCAAGTCATACGATTCAGAGCCACAGTCTTTGAATTGCTCTTTTCTTCTAGCCAATAAGATCTCGATAGCCCTCACTAGTAGATACATGTCTCTTCCCCATTGTAATTTTGGGGCCGCTACTGAATAAATTTAGGATTTTTCATCTTTTTTGCTGAGTCAAATAAAGCACTGGCACGGCGGGATGCGGAATTCTGGGCATTGCCCCACCACCGAGTTGCCCTCGCGGGCTTTGAGGGAATAAATCTGATGGGTGACAGAATGCGTGGGGCGGTCTTGGCTGTGAAGGAAGGGGTGTCATGTAAGGGTGCGAAATACAGGCACCTACACGTTCTAGCTAAAGAGACCGTCAAAGAATAATTTCCTTGTCAAGAAATGCGACCGGCTGTTGAGAGAACACACTGGCTTTAGTGCTGGCAAATTGGCTCCGCTGGGCACGGACCACATTTTCCTTTTTTTTTCTTTTTGGTTTCAAGGTTCCACGCTAGAGCCCTGCTGACCAGAGCTTGCTTGCCCGCTTACTTACCTGCTTAGTGACGTTGTACTCCGCCTGGGTACCGGCATCTGCACTTCTAGCAGGTATCCGCAGAAAGGCGGGCGCCAGCAATCATCGTTTTGAAGAGCCAAGGCTTGGAAAAGAGCGGGGAAAAGGCTGTTTAAAAATGCAAGATATTGCCCCAAGGCAACATCTTGGCCATAGCCTGTTGTCCCTCTTGGCTGAACAAATCCCCACCCATCCTTGCCTCCGCTCTAGATCCCTGTTTCGGCACCACCCATTGCAGAAACCTCTGCACTAACAGACTCCCAGCAGCGCGCCTCGCCGATTACTACTTCTCCGAGACCTACCCTCAAAATCTCACTCTCACTCCCTCACTCCCTCACTAATCAGCCCCATCTTTTTGACAACCTTTTGTCACCCCCTCCCCCCATTTTGTCTCAGTCTTTTCAGACTTGTGGATCACCATGAAACCTGTAAGACTGGGCATCAACGTCCAGCTCTCCATCGTGGTTTCCCTTGCGGTACTCTTTTCCCTGGGAATGATGTCGATTGCCAACTACCTGTCGAACCAGGAAGTTGCACTCAACCTGTCACGGCGCAAGCTGCAGACTGTTGCACAGCTCAAATCAGCTCAGTTTGGTCAGGCCATTGCCTCGCTCTATGCAAACGTGTTTTTGCTCGCCTCAAACTCGAATCTCATTTCAGCTCTAGATGAGTTTTACACTTCCGGCCACGTCTCAAACGACACGATTCAGAATTTTATGCTTGCCGCAGGTTCGGCCGACTCTGTCTACGCGACTGCCCTATACTCAACAGGGTTCACAAAGGTTTTTTCCGAATACAACTATAATAGTACCAACACCACCAACATCACCTTGCCCGCCGAGCTCTATCCTCTAGACTCGAGCGCTAACGCCACTGTCCTTAATCGCATTATGTTTTCATCTAGCATCATCACCGGCCCCGTCCAGTATGAGGGTGTGCTTTACATGTCGCTCACTCGCCGACTAACAAACATTTACACTGGCCAATACACGGGAACCACTAATCTGACAACGGTTCCGACAGTAGGAACCACTATTGGCTACCTCACAGCGATTCTCAGCACAAAGCCGTTGCAAACAGTTGTGGATGATGTCAGTGGGTTGCCTTCTACCGGAGTAGTCTCCATCTTGGAACAGTCCGGGACGCCGGCCAATTCTTCCGTGGTGACTGCCAAGATGGTGCTTCCCAACATCGAATGTCCAAACTGTTTCAACCATAGCATCAACCTTCCCGAATTTTTTTCCTCGGCGTTTGAGACAGGCGGCGCGACCGGTGTCTTGATTGACTATTCCTGGGAAAGCCCTTCGTGGAATAAAATGTCTATGGGCTACATCTCGATGCAAATATACAACAAAGTGTGGCTGTTGCTCGTCACTCAGGAGCACTCATCTGTCTGGGAACCCCTGTATGCCCTGCGAAACGTGTTGCTTATAACTGTGTTTAGTGTTGGAGCGGCCACATGTCTTTTAACTCTCTTTTTGAGTAGGTGGGCAGTCAAACCCATTGTTAAGCTGCAAAGAGCAACAGAAGTCACTTTTGACCCCAACTACAATGACGACATCAAGCATCAAAGCATCATTGAACGCATTAAACGCTTCCTTAGCCATCGTGAACGATTTGAGAAGGAAGAACAGTCCGATGTTGATCATCCGTCCACTTTCAGAATACCCAAAAAGGTCAAAACTCGTAGCTACATTGTTGACGAGCTAACCATGATTACCGAAGCCTTCAATGAAATGACCGACGTGCTTCGAGTCCAATATGCAACACTTGAAGAACGTGTGGTCCAACGAACAATTGAAATTGAACGCGCCAGGCTGTTGGCGGAATCAGCAAACGAAGCAAAATCTTTATTTATTGCTAACATCTCACACGAGCTTAGAACACCGTTGAACGGTATTCTAGGCATGACGGCCGTCTCATTAGAAGAAGAAGACCCTAACAAAATTAGATACGGTCTTCGAATCATTTTCAAGAGTGGTGAGCTACTGCTTCATCTGCTAACCGATTTGTTGTCTTTCTCCAAGAACGACGTTGTTAGCCGCGAGTTGGAAATCAAAGATTTTGTGATCGAAGAGGTGATTGCTCAGCTCAATGCTATTTTCTCTGAACAAGCAAAGAGAGCCAATATTCATCTTTCTATTCAACTGGAGAATCCTGATCTGAAACCTCGAGTGTTTTCAGGTGATATTAACAGACTACTGCAAATTATCATCAATCTGGTGTCAAATGCTCTCAAATTCACGGCAGCGGGAGGACTTGTCACGGTCAAAATCACAGGAGAGGAAATCGATCAAAAAAGATTGGAAAATCCCGGCGGAAATGTAGCAAAGGATGCGGTGCCATCACCGCTGCATAATGATACTGTCACTAAAAGGGAGAATAGTCGGGAAATTAGAGCAGCTGACTCTCATATTACCCTGCGGGAAAGTTCTCAAAACTATGAGAAGGACAGGTACGGTGCTACAGATAGTGATGGTACAATTGGTGATGACGATGGATCGATGATCATGTTGGTCTTTGAGGTGCAAGACACTGGTCAAGGTATCGCGCCTCATCTTCAGGACAAGGTTTTTGAAGCATTCGTTCAAGGAGATTTGGGTTATGCGCAGACGAGAGGTGGTGCTGGTCTTGGACTGCATATTTGTAAAGACCTTGCCACAAGAATGAAGGGAACCATCGACCTCAAATCTGAAGTGGGCAAAGGCTCTTTGTTCTCTGTACGAATTCCCGTACGGACAAGCACAAAACATCATTTTGAGCAGGACCCTCAAGAGACAGCTGAATCACCTACCAGTCGAGAGTTCCAGGTCTTAGAGTCTGAGAACCCGGATTCTATCTCTCCTCTTGAAAGCTCTGCGGTAAAGACGAGTCACGTTCTTGTGGCTGAGGACAACAAGGTCAATCAAGTTGTCATGAAACGCATGTTGCGCTTAGAAGGCATAGAGGATGTGGTTATTGCAAATGATGGACGGGAAGCTGTAGAGAAAGTTCAAGACTCTCTGGATAAGGGCAGTTCTTACGACGTGATTTTTATGGACGTGCAGATGCCCCATTTGGATGGTCTTCAAGCGACACAGGCCATTCGCAAGATGGGCTACACTGGCCCGATTGTTGCTGTCTCCGCATTTGCTGATGAGACAAACATTGAGCATTGCAAAGCTTCTGGAATGAACAGATTTTTGGCAAAGCCATTGAGAAGAAACCTTCTACACCAGTTGCTTGTGGACGTCTTTGAAGGAAATTTGGAACATCAAGATTTTCAAAGTTTGAATCAAAAGACCTAGAATTGATTCAGCACCAGCATATATACTATTTATTTTAAATGACTCTTAATATCGAGTTAATGAGGTATGGTGCATTAATCATCTATCTATGTACATTTTTCAAGCTCTTTGGCCCATGTCTTGTCAGCCACCGCAGTTGTCACGTCAGGAAAGACGTGATCGTATACTTCCGAGTACCAGCTAACAGGGTAAGGAGTCATCCCTTCCCTAACATTTTCCGGAAGTTCATCCCAGTCAGCCTTGTTATCATCTGGAAAGATGATTTTTGAAGCGCCAGAAGCCTTGGCAGCCATCGTCTTTTCTCTCAGCCCACCAATACGGAGGACCTTACCAGTAAGAGTGATTTCACCAGTCATGGCAAAATCAGTGCTGACGGGGGTTTTCAATGCTAATGAAAGTAGTGATGTGGTCAATGTGATGCCAGCAGAGGGGCCATCTTTAGGGACAGCACCCTCCGGCGAATGCACATGAATAGCAGCTTTTTCAAAGAACCTATTTTCAGGAGCCTTGCTTGAGAGGAACATTTGTGCAAATGAATAAGCAATGTCAACCGATTCATTCATGACGTTACCCAGCTGTCCAGTCTTAGAGATTCTGGGAGACTTGCCGTGATGCAGCGGACGTTCTAAAACGGACTCAATGTAAAGGGAAGAACCACCCAACTCACTCGCAGCCAAGCCCATAACAACGCCAGGCGGAGGCTGCTCGTAAATCTTATCACGCAGGAATCTGGGAGGACCCAGGTAATCGGGCAGTGATTTCGCTGAGATTATGACGCTCTCGTCTTCAGGAATTGGTCCATCGTACTTTTTGACAAGGTTGTGTGCAATTTTACGGTAAATTTTTTCGATCATCTTCTTGAGTCCACGAACACCGTTCTCTCTGGAGTACCCAGCAATAAGCGCATCTAAAGCGCCTGTTTCAAAGGATATTTTGACATTGGCCAACCCAGACTCTTTTTGAGAAGCAGGAGAAAGGAAACGCTCAGCGATAGCAGTTTTTTCCGGTAAAATGTAACCGGGAATCTGAATAATCTCCATGCGGTCTCTAAGAGGGAGCGGAATAGTGTCCAGTCTGTTGGCGGTGCAAACAAAGAGGACTTTTGACAAGTCGATTGGCAAGTCCATGTAGGTATCCATAAACGTAGAGTTCTGCTCTGGATCAAGAACTTCAAGTAAAGCAGAAAGTGGATCACCGTGGTTACCTCCACCATGTGTGGCCTTATCAATTTCATCAATGAGAATAAGCGGGTTCTGGGTTTGAGTGCGCTTGAGAGCCTGAACAAACTTTCCAGGCATAGCACCGATATAAGTTCTTCTATGGCCCTTGATCTCTGAAACATCAGACATTCCTCCCACAGAAAACCTATCAAACTTCCTGCCGAGAGCATTAGCAATTGACTTGCCAATTGAAGTCTTACCCACACCAGGGGGACCGACGAAACAGATAATCTTGCCGTTAACTGATCCAACCAACTTGCCGACAGAAATGAATTCCAAGATTCTGTCCTTGACATCGTCTAAACCAAAATGATCAACATCTAAAGTTTCAATCGCGCGCTTGATATCATAGCTATCCTCGGTGTATTGGCCCCAAGGAACCTGCGTGAGCCAATCAAGGTAGCCTCTAGAAACGTTAAATTCGGCAGCGGCAGGCTCAAGGAACTGAAGCTTGTTGATTTCCTCGTTGAAAACCTTGTCGACATTCTCAGGGACAGTCAATTTTTCCATACGCTCTTTGAACTCTTGAATAAGTTTGTCCTTACCGTCATCGATTCCGAGCTCTTTTTTGATACCCTTCATCTGCTCATTGAGGTAATACTCTTTTTGGCGCTTGTCGATTCTGGCAGATACTTCGCGGGAAATGCGCTCTTGAATTTTAGTTTGTTCAAGCTCAGTTTTGATGAGAACAAGCACTTTTTCCAAGCGCTTTTCAACTGAAGTGCATTCCAGTACCTCCTGGATTTGAGTAGAGCCCGAGCAGATTGCTGCACAAAAATCAGCGAGGAAGCGTGGCTCCTCGAAGCCGTCTTTTGATGAACCCATGCTAGGAATCATCATGGTGAAGGAAGAGATTTGCTCTTTGAGAGTTACGTTGAGCTTGGACATTTCACGCAGATCCTGGATGATCTCTGAGCAAAGGGCCTGAACGCGCTCAGACTTTTTGTCATAATCATCATCGGGAAGGGTTCTAATACCCTTCATCCAAGGTACAGGAGCCTTGTACATCTCCATGCTATGACCCTGGCTCTCATCAGGGAAAGTAGAGGGGTCATTAGGGTCAATGAGTGTGCCGATAGTGACCTTTTCAACAGGGTAGAGAGTGATGGTGTACTCGTCCACGCCCTCAAAAGTGCGGAAAAAGTAAACGCCGCCAATACGAGCGTAGCAGCCCACATCGTAAGCATCAGATGCGTCTTTGAGAACCTCGCCACAATCACGAGGCGTCTTGGACAGAAACACGGCAATGCACTGATCATCAAGCTTGTCATCAAACATGCGACGAATAAGCTGTATCACTTCCTTGTCCTTGATTTTGACAGCACGATGGTATCCCGGCACAAGAGGACGATCGGGGACCACGATGGGCAAAATCTGACGCTTGTTTTCTGGTGACGCCTCCTTGAAATAAGAGGATGAGGAGAGCAGGCGCTTGGAGCGCTTTTCATTGGACTCTGGGGCCGTATTGCGAGGAGAAGCAGATTCCAGGGAGCCGGTAGGACGCGCCTCCGCGTCCTTGCCTTCCTTTTCGGTCTGAGCAGCCTTGTCTAGTTTGTCCGATTTGTCAGCCTGCTTGTCGTCGTGCGAGTCCTTCTCATCACGTTTCTTAGCAGAATATGACCCATCACCGGAGGCGCGAACTCTCCGCTGCGGCGTACGCTTGTCTTTATCGTCAGAATCGTCGTTGCGGTCTCTTACATAGGCTCTAGAAGTGAGATTTGGAGGTAACTGCAGCTGGGCTGAGACGGACGGCCAGATCTGCACAGGCAGGGGAGCAAGCGCTCGGCGCTGTGCCCTTGCCGCTTGCAAAGATGTGCTTCTGATTAATCTCGAAATCATGGCGATTCGGAGCAAGCCTAAATTGCAATGATTTGAGTGCTAGAGTTGATGGAAGCTGTAGGAAGGCACGGTTAGTTGGATTGGGGCTTCAGGGTCCCAGCTGCTGAGGTAATCACTGGCTGAGGGGCGGATGAAGAAGAAGACTGGGAGGAGGAGAGGGTGAGGGATGGGGAGAGAAGCAAATGTGAGTCTTGCTGGTTGATGAAAGGTTTGCAATGGTTTCACAAAGTGGTTTTCACTCTTAGTACCGGGGAGATATTCTGAAGGTCGGTGATTTAGCACCGTCTCCTGGCTTCGGTTCTGACTCAGTTACCCCAAACGATGAGGTTGAGGTTGAAATTGGCCAGCTGTCGCATGGCTAGGCATTTTTTATGCATTTTATGTGGCAGTGATGTTTAGCTGAGGCATTACTTCAAACTCCGCCAGTTCGTGTTCCGGGCTTTGTGATCCAACGGCCATCAACGATAGAGCAAAGCTTGACCGTCTAGTATGCAGTAGCATGTACGGCGATCTTCATGGATAGAACTGCTGCTTTTTTTGAGCTGGTTGGTTTCAACCTTTTTGTTGCTCAGTTTTGTAATAGTTTTTACACTTCGTGCGCTTTGTGGAGTAAGAGCTGCCCGCAAACCTGTCAATCAACCACAGGACACTCACTGCCTTGATCTAAACCTCGTAGTTATACAACCTAGTGTCCACAATAGTTCTAATCCTTGTATTGCACTATTCTATTCGATGCCAGATGCTAACAACAGCCACTGGATGAGGCCAGTCATACGCTTCACCTTGCTCCGCCCAGTTGTGCAGTCCATGGTGAGTGCACTCGCTGTCAAAAATTTCAACGATATAGAGCTTGATATGCCAATAATTAAATAAAATACATGTGAAACTACCTGAGTGTCCAGCTCAGGCAAACAAAGTATCCTCGTCTCTCAAATACTCGCCAACATCCGACTGTCTGAGCGTGACAATGGCCGAGGGATCCAACTTGCGCGACTCTGCAGAGGTCTTGGAAGCAACACCAAATCCCAGTGGGTGATCAGCCATTGAATAAACAATGACTCCAGAATGTTGCAGAATATCGTCGCTCATGCGACCAATGTGCGCCTTGACAACGTTGTTGCCGTACAAGAAGGGCATTTCACCATTGGGTTTGATCCACACCTTGAAGCGGGCATTTTTGGCTAGCACCTCGAGAGCGGTGATATGGAGTCTGAACTTGCCCGTCTTGGAGAACTTGCCGAGGCAGATTCCAAGAGACATAAGGTTGGCACGGCCCACACAGGAAGCAAGTTTGGCAATCTTTTCGCTCACATAGTATACTCGGTCCTTTTGTATGCGGAAGCAGTACTGTTCATCTTTGCGGTTGATTAGCTCTGCAATATTGCGGCCAATATAGTTGGCCAGCTTTTCAAAAACAGCCTTGGTCTCTTCTTCAGTCAGGGGACGCATTGGAGGAGAAGGAGGTCGAGATGGAGGTTGAAATTTCTATGGCACAGGAAAAAATATTTGGCGGGATAAATTTCTTGTGAAAATGAGTGGGGCACTGCCCCACAATATTTTCGACCGGCCGGCTATCTCCTAGGAAAAAAAATATTTGAATCTTTCAAAGCATCATCCCCTCCTTACCCATCTCACTACCAAAATGATGAAGAAATTGGCTGGTAGAGAGCTTTATAAGGCTATTGGCGAGCCAAAAACTATTGTAGCCCCTATGGTCGACCAAAGTGAGCTTGCCTGGCGCGTCCTTTCCCGCAGATACGGTGCCGACCTTTGCTACACACCAATGTACCATGCCCGTCTTTTCGGAGAAAGTGAGGCATACAGAAACGACCACTTTGGCCCAGCTGATGGATCGGAATTTGATCGTCCGTTGGTTGTCCAGTTTTGTGCTAACAACGAGGATGAACTGCTCCGGGCCGCAAAGCACGTTGTTGGTAGGTGCGATGCGGTTGACCTGAATCTCGGCTGCCCACAGGGCATTGCCCGCAAGGGGCATTATGGTTCATTCCTTATGGAGGACTGGGATCTTATCTATCGTCTAATCAACAAGCTGCACACGGAGCTCGACGTGCCAGTGACGGCCAAGATCCGTATTTATGATGACCGTGAAAAAACATTGGCATATGCCAAACACGTGCTCAGTGCTGGCGCACAGTTTCTGACAGTGCACGGACGCACTCGTGAGATGAAGGGCCAAAAAACAGGCCTTGCAGACTGGTCTGTGATCAAGTATCTGCGCGACAATCTGCCGCCGGAAACGGTCATGTTTTGCAACGGTAACATTTTGTACTCAGATGATGTCGACCGCTGTCTTGAAGAAACTTCGGTCGATGCCGTCATGTCCGCTGAGGGCAATCTGTTCAACCCAGGAGTGTTTTCCATCAACGACATGTCGGTAGACCGTCAGTTCCCACGCGTCGACAAGCTGCTACGCGAGTACTTTGAAATTGTCAAGTCTGTGCCTGGAAACGCATCCAAGAATGTAATGAAGACGCATTTTTTCAAGATTCTCAATCCTTTCTTGTACAAGAACCCCGACATGAGACCCATGATTGGCGCTGTCAAGAAGGGCAAGTTTGACGAGTTTGAAGAGGTTGTGAAAACTGTTGAATCTCGTGTCGAGGCTATCCTGGAAGACGAGAGCAACCAGGACATTGTGGTTGAAGGTGAGCTTGAGGACTGGGGTGGCCGTTACCGCGAGGTTCCGTACTGGCGGTGCCAGCCCTACTTCAGAAGCGTAGACGGTGTCACTTCTAAGGAGAGAGAAAAGCGCAAGGCCGAGAATTCTGAGGCGGCAGTAGAATCAACTGGAGATGAACATGCGGCTAAGAGAGTTCGTTCAGAGCAACCTCTGGAGGCTGCGTCAGTCTCTGTAGATGCATAAATAATTTATTTAGGTACGACGGCCTGTGGGCTGCTGACCGGCTAGGTCAGCGCAGGGAATAAACGTTACATTTTTTGAAAGCGATGGTGAAACATGGTTGTTACCATTGTCCATGCTGCTTTGATCACTTTCGCATAGCTTCTCATTACGGGGCTTCATCAGGCTGCAAAACCCGGTAACGAGTTGATGAAGGCGTCAAGCCCTAGTACGAAAAGCTCATTGTTGATGCTTTTGGGTCGGGTTTCCACGAGCGGGTTCTTGACCACAAACTCTAGATACAGCGTAACAAAGATCTGTTGCAGCACAGGCTGCAAATTTTCCATTTTTGGGTCCGTTACGAGCACAAACCGCAGGTTGGATGCCGTTTCAAAAAAGTGGAGTCTATATCTGGAGGTTTTGTAAGAAGAGAAGCCTTCCTGGTCGGAGAGTTTCCGCACAATGTTGCGTAGCGAAAACGTGATGCCAAAGATGAGTTTGCCGGTTTCCTCCGAAGACATGGAGCTCGCGCTGCGATGCCACTCTTTGGAGTAAATGCAATCACAATGCCGGTCAAAAATCCAAAACGAGTATATCATTGTGAGTGTCTGTTGCCTCGTGCAACGTGAAAGTCAGCGTCTAAGTTGGCTGCAGTCGCGTGTAGGAGGCTACTTCCTCCCAGCAGTGGGGCCAGGGCCCACTGGAAAATGGCTACTTGCTCCCGCTCAACTTCTACTAAGTGAAAGTTCTCCAATCTCCCACTTTAGCCGCCCTTACTTACTTACCTACTGGCTGGTTCCCCTCTAGTTATCTCCCACACTCCAAGGCCACCTCCCGTTCACAATAACTGACATTACAGAGCCCCAGAGCGAAGTCGAAGCGCACACATAGGAAATTCTCACCAGCGTTGTTCAACATCATTGCATTATGTCATCTGAAAGAGCATCCCTCGAATCGGCCCGAAAGCCCGATGCCACTTCCAAGAACCGGCGGCACATGCTCCGTGAGTACTATAAGCTGCAGCAACAGCAACAGCAGCAACAACAGCAGCAGGAAACCGGAACAGATGAACAATCAGAGAATGACCATTTCACAACTGTTGAGGAGTTTCTCAATAATATGAGAAACCTGGATAATGTTGTGAGTATTGTGAAGGCCGAGCATCAGCTTGCCCAGGAAATTAAGCTGCTATCTTCGCAGCAAAAGTCGCTTGTCTATGACAATTATGATAAGCTAATATCTGTCTGCACCGTTTTGCAAAAATTGGATGGACCGTTAGATGAAGAACTGAACAAGACCAAAGATCTTGCTAGCACGCTCGAGCAGGTCGACGCGCTGGCCAGAGAGCAGTAGGTGTGAAATGATGTGCAATTGCGGCACGACTGGGATTTCAGTTGAGTTGACACCATCTTTCAGCTAATTACTGCCTGAAGTGGCATACTCACTTTGCATGTAACTGGAAAGGAATTCGTCAACCACCCTTTCTCACCTGCACATGATAGACACACCAGCAAAGATCAGCTCCGCACGAAAAAGATCTTTTGAGGGGAATTTGGACAACTCTCACTCGGCCTATTTTCGCTCACCAAATTCCAGTTCAGCTCTCCACCGTTTCTCGAACCTCTCTTTAGAGGAGATTCCAAACATCTTTGATCGGGCTGAGTCCCACTCACAGGCCTCAGGCTCTATTCTACACCGCTTCTCTGAGGCCAACCCGTATCCTATTTCCCTGCAATATAGTTTGATAGAATGGGAGAAGTGGATGGAAATGGCTTTCTCCCCCAAAAGTCTTGACGAAGCAGAGAAAATGCTTGGATTCCGTGATAGCTTCTATGATACGCTAGGCCCTGAGCACCTTCTCACTGATGTAAGAATCAGACGCCGGCCTTCACATTTGTTCAAAAAGCTCTGTTGGAATAAATTGAGCGAGGGTGGTCTAGTGTGGCGAGAGGAAGAACGAGTTGACTCTTGGGGAAGGGTGTTTACCCATCAAATACTTGTTGAGGAGCTTTTAGAACCAAAGAAAACATGATATGACTTTAATGGTCCAATCTGAGGAATCTCTTTTGCGTCAGATCTATGTCTCATAGCTAGAATAATCTCATTATTCCATGGTTGATCTATTTAATCGGTCAACAACGAGGTCACGATTTTTGTTAATAATCAGATGCATTCGCACTGCTATTCTATGTACTACGCTCAAGCGTTGAGCTGATGCAAGTGTTGTGTCGCCTTCGCGACAATAAATACTGTTGAAGTTTAGGTATGCGGAACACCTACCGCAATGCATATATGCACCTTTAGATATCCTTGAAAATCTCAAAAATACCCTTAGTGCTGTGATAATCGTTGTGCACAATGTTGATGAGGAACCACTCATTGCTGATATCCTTGAGTAAGGCGCGTGTCTTGGAGTTCTCATCATAGCAATGGGCCCACTCTTCAGCAAGGCGGAAAGCCTCTTCTTTCCACGCGAGGAAAGAAATCTTTTCCACAACTGTGGGCTGGATAATTTCCTTGCCAGGGTATATACCCCAGGTGACGGCATTGGGGCCGCTAACATTGGAGTTGGTGTGTACAGCGCCTGAATTGTTGACGTAGTAGTACGTGATCTGGCCATCGGCGTTCATGGACTCGATGCGCGTGACAATCTTTTTGAGATTCTCAGGCGACACAAGCAGCTCGAGGTACGCTTTCTGATAGACGTAGCCATTGCTGGGGCCCCAGCCGTAGACAGGGTCGCTGGAAGGAGCACCGTTAACGGCAGGCTGTGAGTTGACAGTGAGCAGGCCAACACGGTTGAGCGCGAGTAGCTCATCCTTGATATCGTCAATCTCGTTGGTGATTGGCGCATCAGACCACGGCAGCGCCTTAATACCACCCTCAATGTAGCGACAAAAGAGCTTCCCAACATCTTCGGGCGTTTCTGGGGATCCCCACAGTTCGCGGGCCTTCTCAGAAGACTGGCGCATTAGTGTGCCGTAGGTAACAAGGTCGCCGTAAGCCGGAGAACGGGAATCACCCCAACGGCCGTTGGGAAACTCATCCCAGTCCTGAGTGCGGCCGACGTAGGATTGCTTACGGTTCTTCCAGAAGATGGGGCGTACCGACTCCTTGGAGCGTGCGAGACCAAGCGACTGACGCCATGGCAAGGCCTTCTGCTGGTCCTCAAACTTGGGCGTCATAACACCGCTCTTGGAGTCCTCCTCAATAAGATCGAGCTCCTCAAGAACCATGAGAGTTGCCTTCTCCAAGTTCATTGTGTAGAAGTGCAAATGACGGATCCCAGCCTCAGCGACCATGCGGCGGCACATGTCGGCGACCAGTTTAGTGCCAGCCTCACGGACCTTCATATCGTCACCCTTGATGGGTTCCAAAATGTCCAGGAAGTGCTGAGGAATGTTGATCTCACACCACTGCGCACGGCGCATGAAGGAGGCGTAGGTAGAGATGGGCATGAGGCCCGGGATGATTGGGCAGGTGATGCCAGCGGCGCGACACTTTCTGACCCACTCAATAAAATTATCGACATCGTAGAACATCTGAGTGATGATGAAGGTAGCACCGGCATCTACCTTCTCCTTAAGGTAGCCAATAAGCTGGTCAATGTCTGTGTTTTCCGGGTGGCCTTCGGGGTAGGCAGCGACACCGATATCAAAGTAGTCGCCGTACTTGTCCTTGATAAAACGCACCAGGTCCTTGGCATAGCAGAAGCCGCCCTCTGTGGCCTTCCATTCTTCCGAAACATGAGGCGGATCGCCACGCAAAGCCAGAATATTTTGACAGCCAGCATTAAAGGCCGACTCGAGGGCGCCTTCCACCATTGAAACCGGCATGCCCGTGCATGTAAGATGCATACAGGTTTCCATTCCCAGGGCTTCCTGCGACGTGGCGACGAGCTCGCAGGTCAGATTCGACAGCCTACCGCCTGCGTTCCACGTGATATCAATAAACTGCGGGTTGAGTGAGTACATGCGGTCGATACGGTCGTAGAGGTTCTGCACACCCTGAGAGGTCTTGGGGACAAAAAACTCAAATGAGTATGTGGGTTGGCTGGACGCCTTATGCACCTGTTCCAGCTTCTTGGAAATCTTCATACTTCTTGGAGGTGCTTGGCCAGGGTGCTGGTGGGGTTGCAAGCCGTCGGGGATGGGACTTTTTAAAGGCATGAAAAGTTTCAGGGTTGGTGGGTGACAGGCACGTGAAGATGAATGTGATAATTTTGTAAGGGCTGTGGGGCAGAGGGGCAGATCCACGTGGTCCAAGCTTCGATCTCGAGGGCGTTGGAGTGAGCTGATAAGAGTTTTGAGTCAAGCCTTCGTGACACATGTTTGTACTGTTGAGAAGCATTTGCCTTATTTTTCCAGAGCGAACCGAGCGATGTCCGGTACCGGAGTGCCCCGGTCCTCCGGTCTCGCTCATGCCAGGTCAGTTTTCAGGTGGCGGCGTGCGCCGCCCAGATATTATTCCACCCCAAATGGGCGACCCGATTGTCCAGGATAGGCAGGAGCTGTGGATGAAGCTCCAGGGGAAGGCCCCCAGCCACGCTCCAGCTGTCACCTGGCCGTCCAAAAATATACCTTCTCTGGCTAGAAAGCACTATATTATACTACAGACGCCTAGTTCAACAAACCAGCTACATCCATGCACTCGCCCGGATCTCTTTTCCTACTCAGGATCGTTGTGTACGCAACCCCCGGGCTATTCACGCGAACCCCACGATTGGCCGCCAGCTGGCGGAGCCTCACGTCTTTCGCGTACAAATGATCATCAAAGTAATACCAGTGGCGACGCTGGTAGTTGCCTTGGACAATTGCAATCTTCATGTTGGCCTTGTAGCGCGGGCAAATCCCGCGCACTTTAAAGTCGCAAATATCACGGATCTCGTTCCCAGGAATCACTTCGAGCTTGAGAATTGCACCAGCAGACACAGCAAAAGTGCGTTTTTTAAACGGCACACACCCACTGTCAGCCGTTTTGTTAGTGGCACGTCGCACAATCCGCACGTACGCCCAGCTGTTGCCGTACCATTCCATCATTTTGTCGTGAAAGTTGCAAGAGCGCTCAAACAAATTTCCTGGCACAGTCACGTCACTAAAGTGTACAGACCGCTCGGAACCAGCCATGGGATTCGCATTGGTCAGGCATAGCACCACATCAGTCAGCGAATTACACTCGACAAATTTGGCCAAAAGTTCGTTTGTGTACGGACGGCCCTGGCGGGTTTTTGGCGCTACGTTTGACCGGAAAGCTACTCCAATTGGCAGTTTTCCATCCTCACTTTCGTCCCACTCGCAGTCACTGTGGGTCTGCGATACGGGCTCCCGGAATGGTGAGCCCAGCTGTCGCTCAACTGGCGAGGACGGTGGCTCATATTCGGGCACCGCCCACTCCGCTGAAGCAGGCACAGGAGATAGCGGAGAAAAGGGGCGGTAGGACACAGGCATGGAACATTTCGGTGATGTCACGGCATTTGCCGGAGCATTTAGTTCATGTGGCGCAGTGAGATGCGCTGTCAATGCCTCTGGTGGTGTTAAGGGAAGACTGAAGGGACGGCCCTTACCCCCACAGCCACATCCAGCAACGACACAGCTCATCTTGTCACTGACAATCGCAGCAGCCAAAACAATATGCAGCGAGTTAGTCCCTTTGCTAGAGTTTCCAAGAGCAGTCGGAACAGTGTCAACATACTGTCTTTCAATGTTTAGTATCTGCATGTAGGAAACGAGTCACCAGGACCAGTCACTGACAAACAAACAAAGCGCCAAAGGCTGCTAATTTATACTTAAGAATATGGCCCCGCTCGCTGCGTGCCAGCCATTTTTTCGGTATAAAGGATCGCCAAAAACCTGTCAACGGGCATCTCAAGATGGATCGGCATGACGAAAGTGGCAGGTGGGGATTGGAGCTGGTGGAGAGAGCCAGAGAACAGGAAGAAATTTTTGAAGAGAAAAGCATCGAAATGATTAGCAAAAAAATGTCCAATCAAGTGCAATCAACTGGGGCACCGGAAACTTGGTTCGTAATTCACCTCGTTTCTTGTCTCTCTCGAAGATGTTCTTGGCGCTGGTCCCCGCCGCACCTTATCTGGCCACTCCTTGGCCCAAAGTGATACTCGCTTATCCCGGAAAGGAGTGGCCTCGACAGGTCAGTAAAAAGTCGCCAAAAAATAGTGAAATAGCTCAAAACTGAGAGTATTCTTCGCGTCCAGTCACGCAATCCTGCGACTAATTTCCGCGCTTCAAGTTCCTGCATGCAGCATACCCTTCGTAACGCACATCGGCCTACTCACGACTGAGCTGAGCTAACTGGTTAACAATCTCCTCAAGAATTTGCGTGACAGTATCTTCGTCGTGCCAGTCAGTATCCTCAAGACCAAAACTTTCCAGATCTCTAGCCCATAGAACCTGGCATAAAGCCTCTCCTGCGAGCATAGACAAACCCGACTTGGCCAAATCCACCAGGAAACGAGTTGTGTCTGCTAAACCTTGTTCCCCAACAGCTTGCAGTAGTCTTGTAATCCACGCCAGCCTTGAGTCTGTACCTACCCCACTCGCCCACCACTCATGGCAGTACTCAGTAGCCCTAGCAGCCTGGTCGCACGAAAACTCGCACCCATACTCGAGCAGCCGAACGCAAGCTCTTAAAGAATTCATGCCAGTTTTTCTCTTGGATGGAAGAAAAGAAATCAATCCTTCCACGATTTCATCCTTGTTGTCGGCAAAGCTGACAGCTTTGAGCGCCTGTCGCAAGGTGGTGTCATCAATGTTCTGCGCACCACAAGAAGCTGCTAGCCCAATACACAAAAATCGAATTTCTTGCTTTGTCATAGTCATCGCCAGAACTGCTTCGTAGCTGTCTTCAACATCAAGGCAGGATCTGGCGGCTGTTCTCAACTTTTGCATAGGCTCCACAGAGAGACGAAAAAGCTTCTTTCCATAATTCTCACGAAAATAAGCCTCTTCGATAGAACCCAATTTCTTATCCTCTTTGATAGCCTGAACTGCGTTCAGACGGGACCACGATCCGACGTCCCCGCGAACATCAATGCTGTAATCTTCAAGTGCCGTCTGGAACGAGCGCACAACGCGCTCGTCTGTAGAACCCCAGATGCGCGAGAGAAAATGCAAAGAGTTAACGGCCTGGCTTCTTTGCTCCGGTTTGAAAACTTTTCTTTGTTGAATTGCATTGGCCAAACCCTGAATGACAGAGTCAACTAGAGCACTGTCTCTGGTGAATCCCTGCAGCGCCCCAAGCGCAACTATGAACGAGCCACCTTTCGCAATATCATGAATCCAGTTAGGCACCACTGAGGCAAATTCATCTACGCTTCTTTCACGCACCAATTGCTCCACCTGTTCAACTACACGTGGATAGTCGAGAGACATTATCTGAGACAGTTGAGCAAGATGTCCTGAAGTCAGGACAGGCTCATTACGCAACAATCTGACATAGCCCTCACAATAAAATTTATCTTCCATACTGCTGAGATTAGCGGCTGTGATCCTATCCAGAATAGGACTTCGAATGCCCATTTCTCCAAGCGCCATCATGGCACCGTGATCTTTTTCAACGTCCATATTGGTGAACATCAGCTCAATTTTTTGAACAGTCTGATCCCTAACCCTTGCCTCGCTTTCATTCATAAGCAAAGCAATTGACTGTGACGCAAGATAGCGAACGTTCACATCCCAGCTCGAAAGCTGTCTGAGCGCGGTCTGAAGAAGAAGTTCCTGAAACGATGGGTAGGCATAAGCGAGAGGCGCACATTCCAGAAAGGCTCTTTGAATGGCCGAAACAGAGAAAAAGTTGAGACTCTGCACAAGGTTGATGCCATCAACAACTTCTAGCATTCCAGTCTGTCTGCCAATGGCTTCCTGCAAAGCGGCAGACGCTGCTCTTCTGACGTTTAACTCTCTGTCAAAACAACAGAGAGCTACCAGAAGATTTAAAATTTCGCGCGTTAACACGGCTGGAAGCATTCGCACTCTCACTAAAGACCAGCATACGTAACATCCTGAGTCTCGCACAATCGCTCCAACTGAGTAGGTCAATTTTGGCTGGTCAAAAAAGAGTGCCGATCTCAAGACTCGCACCACATCATCCAAGTGATCATTGAGAAGATCACGGCGTAGCATTTCCGCAACACACAACAATGATCCGTTCCACTTTTCATGAGAAGCCGTTGCAACAGGCTCTTCAAAAACAGAGAGAACTGTCATGCATAACTGGCTCTGCAGTTCGGGCTCAAACGAGAGGCGATGAGCAATTCTAGCAATCGCCTTTGCGCAGGGATATCGAACAGCGCCGCTGGAATTCCCCAACTCTTGAAGAAGCCGAGCAATAACGCCTTCAATATCAATGTCCATATCCCCATGGGATATGGCCAGTAGAACAGACCTACTCAATACTTTGATGGAGTTTTTCTGAGAAACTTGATTGGTGGCTTTTCGAGCCAGGACCATGTCCACCAATTGGCCTAAACAAGAAGGGACGGAATCAATGAATTTCAATAAGGCAGCCGTGGTAGCCATCATTGCATCTGCCTTATTCATTGGAACCTTACTGATGCTAGAAATGACGTCGGCAAGAAATTGATCACGCTGTTTGATTCTATCTGCTCGTGCAAGTAGTTTCGCCATCGTCAAGGATGCAGCATCTTTCTCTTTTGAAGAATAGCTGAGATATGATTCCACAACCTGCTGTAACTCCTGGCCAAAGTCACTGCTAGAAAACGTCTTGAGGGGAAACGGTTGAAGAACCAAGATAGAGAGCCATAACAACAAAAAATATCGAGTTTTCCAACTGTTGGATGAATCGCTCTTAAGAAACTGTACAACCTTGGGCAAGAGATCAGGTTCGTTTGGCATGAGTGAACTCACGATCTTCGGTCCACGCACAATTGAAAGAGTATAAATAATTTCCCCAGGCCACAACGCGTCTGATTGTGCTAGTAACGCACTTGTAGCGCTTTTGACGATTCTATTTAGCTTGACATCAAGCAGCTGGGGCTGGAGTTGAAATTTCTGGAGTAGCGCGTTGAGTGTATTATGGTTTTGACTAGGCAACCTGAGCCCACTTAGAATATCTAGCTCATGACCAATTCTGGTTAGAAGAGAGCTCAGATCTGTTGGGCAATCTTCATCAGACATGAACAGGTTGAAGATCTCTGAGGAGTTGTCAGCGAGGAATTTACTGGTTTAGTGGGTAATTAGTGGGGAATAGTGGGTATTGGGGAGCACATGTTGGCGGTGCATGGGGGCCGTGGAAAGTGAAAATAGCGTAAGGGCGACGATTTGAGCACCAGGGCCTGCGTTTGGGTTGGAGAAGCAAGTTGGCATTGTAAAGGTGTTGGCAACAATTTGCAGCACCAATTTTCAGGGCTGTTATTGGGGTCTTTTCTGCAAAAATTGCTTGACTCCATGAACGCTTTGTTACTGAGTCCTAGCCAGCTTGTCATGTTTATGTCCCCACGTGATCTAGCGAGCAAGGCGATCGTCCCCAGAAGCGTAATATTGGGGCTACAAGCAGTTGGGAGCTGCAGCATAAGTGGGGACAGAGGAGGCACAGTTAGCGGTCAAATCTCGAGAATTGATCGACAAAGTCACAGCCAAAAGAATATTTATGAATTTTATTCTAGCTGCTGGCCAATTCCCTCAATTTCTCCCACTCTGTGGGCGGCTAAAGGGTCGAATCGGCTTGGGCCTCGCTGCACGCTGGCGCACTGGGCAGGTGAAATATGCATTATGCACAGCCGCGTTGTATACATTTTGACGCAATGTGTCTCGAGAAATAAACATTCGTCTCTAACCACAGCAGGGCCAGTCGAATATGAAGAGATCTAACGAGTAAGTAGATTTGATAAAACTGTGATACTTATACGATCATAATGTTTGCTATTCATCTTTTTTTTGCATACTAACCCAAGAAGTGGCCGTGGCCGTCATACCCGCACCGGCTCTCAGGCCAACAATCACCACCACCATGTCAAGTTAGACAAGACAGACCCGGACATTTTCAAGTCCAAGCCTAAGCATATGGCACCACTGACCTATGCTATGCAAGTAGAGGCGATCCCGCTGGTGCCAGAACTTTTTGCTTACAAGGGCCCGCTTCCCCAGATGGCCTGTGCTCTTCCGAATGACATTGAACAGCCTTTGGCCCCTACATTTCTGGAAACTGAGCGTCGCAGAGACGAGGCTCTATACGGCGAGCCTGAACTTGGTGCAGAGGAGCTGTCGTTAGATGATGTCGCTACCGTGTCGCGCGACGCCTCGGATGATCCCACAATGCAGCTGGTGAAGCGAGTAACGGCTCTGCGTACCACCATTAAGCTGCTGGACCAGCCGATCGACGATACTACCGAGCCCCGTGTAGCGAGAGACAATGTTTTGACTAGCTTTAACCACATGGAAGAGGGCACACCCATGCTCAAGAAGCGTAAGAAGGACTTCAGACTGCGCATGGAGCACGATGATGAGGGAGAGGAGAACGAAAACATTGTACCAACCGAGAACTTGCTGCGCATGATCGACAATGATCTTGTCGACACTCCTCCCAACAGTGAGCGAAAGCGCCAGCCATATGAGGACCTTTACTCGTCGACGCTGTCGTCAACCAACATCATGTCGTACTCGCCGCTCAACAAGATGTATACTCCGAACGGCAAATTCCACAGCCGATCTATTTCCATGGACATCCCTGCGTCGGCGGTGCGTCCGCCGGCCTACGACCGTGGCCTGGCCGCCACAACTCCCTTCCGCACACGCCACCAGACCGCTCAGAGCATGGACATTTCGCCGCAGTTCACCCGAGGCAAGATTGACGGCCCTGTGTTTGCACGTGGTCAGCGGGTTGCTGCATCTGCATCCCGCCCCAGCCTTGCAAGACTATTTTGAAGTTATTTATACCCGTAATACACTATTTACAAATATGCAAGCTGATAATTGGTTCAATGGTGTCTTTCGACAACTGTGTAGCCGGTCTTGGGGCGCCGCAGGGCAGCCTCCTCAGATTTCTCCAGCTTCTTGTCTACGAGTTGAACCTGGATCAGCTCCTTCACTTTGAGGAGTTGACCGGCAGACTTGGAGTTGACTGGCTGGTAGACCACTGCACCACGCTTTTTCAGGCCCAGGGCCTCAAAAGTGTCGCGGATCGTGCGGGGCATTCCGATTGTGGACCTGATTGCTGTGACCCTGAGTTAGTTTGACACAGTGACCGGGCTAAGCACCAGATAAATACCTACCTGTACCACATGATTGTAGCTGTCGTGAGTTGAAAAATGGACGAGTTTGGGGATTATATTTTTGCTGATGCCAATCTTATGTCAGCAGCTGTACAAGGGTGACCCGAACCGCCGCGCAAATGAGGAGATGTGTAGTTGTCCAAGCCTTTCATGGCTGCTGTTGAATATATATGTTCTATTAAATTGCTTTTATCCTCTTGTTTCTACCCTCACAATCACGCCGCTTTCCGTGTCCTACCTTCCTCCTCTCGACCCTCACGTGCAAGCCATCGTGTGTAGCCATTACTATCTAGACGGTGCCCATTGTTTGTCTTTCTTCGCGGGCCCCGAGACCAGGTTGCAACTTCTCTTCTATCTCCTGTGTTATTTTGTTTTTCCTTATCCTTACAATCCTCCACATTAACTCCCGCACAACCATTGAAACTCGCCTTTTACAAGTGGCCCGCTTCGGGCTCCTTTCCCCACAGCCAGACAGCTGAGACACTATTTAAGCCTTTCATAACAACTGCTATTTAATCTGCACACATTATGGAGGCTGAAGGCCAGGAAATTTTGGAGGGAGACATCAAAGATACGAAAGATGCCACTGTCTATCTAATAGAAGTTACCCCTAGCATGGTACTTCTCGATGCCGAGGGTAATTCACCTCTCCGCCACGCCCTGCGCGCTGCTCTCACTACTGTCACGTCCAAGCTCATCGAGTCTTCCTATGACGTTGTTGGTGTGGTATTATTTGGATGCGCTTCAGAAGAGAAATACCATTGCTATACGGTGATTGGGGCCCACCGCCCGAGAACACAAGAACTCCGCAACTTGAAGCGCTTGCTCGACGATGACGAGTTTTACATTGCCAAATGCAAAACCAAACTCAATGCTCCAGCCTTAGCTGAAGCCTTCGAGTATTCCAAGGTTCTTTTCACGGAAACTATGCTCCGAAACTATTCGAGAAGGCTCTTCCTCGTCACAGATCACGACAGCGCCCCATCTGAGAGTGTTAAGTATGTTCAACAACTGGCTCAGGACATTGCGGACAAGGGTATTGCAATTCAGAGCTTTTTTGTTGACCCATCCCCTTCTAAAAAATTCAATCCGGATCTGCTTTTTTCAGATTTGCTTCAAAACGATAATCTCAAGTCATACCCTGTGACGGCTCTAGACCAAGACGACATCTTCTACGTTAAATCGCTATTGAAACGTCCTCAGTTTTCTGCCCCTATAGAGCTTGGCAATATCAAAATTGGATCTAGGGGCTATCTTCTCTGGACACATCGCAAGCCGATGAAGGCAAGGAATGTCTATCAGGATGATGGGGATTCGCGTGGGTCGCTCAAATTGGTCCAACATGAGCGAAAGTATATTTCTTCTGTCACCACCGAAGAATTGACTGGTGAGAAGGGCACTAAGCTTGGCAAAGGTTACCACTTTGCCAACAAAGTCATTCCACTCGACAAGGAAGTGATCAGGCAAATGAGAGAATTTGAACCCGAGCCCACCATACGCATCATCGGATTCAAAGATTGGCAGGAAATAGAGTCTCTACCACCGCCTAGTCATTCATACTTCATCTACCCCTCTGACTTTCAATTCAACAACTCCACGCGCGCCTTCAAATCTCTTTATCGTTCTATGCTTCGCAAAGGCAAGGTTGCTTACTGCTGGACAGTAATCAAGCATGGAGCATCGCCTAAGTTTTGTTGTTTATATCCCGTAAGGGAAGTTTTGGAAGACCGGTATGCGGGTGATGAAGATGATGACGAGGTGATGCAGATTGTACCTGGAGGATTCTTCCTAGTCCCTTTGGCATACATGGATGATAAGCGGTTGATACCACAGCATTCTAAGGTCCAACCTGCAGCCGCCGATAACTGGATGAATGTGATAAAAGACCTCAATATCAGGAAAGGGTATGATCCACGTCAGTATCACAATCCCCAGAATCAGTGGTTTTATTCTGTGCTGGAAGCTACAGCACTGGACAACGAAGTCCCGGATCAATCCAAGTTCAAGGATGAAACACTGCCTCGGACAGAGCTAATCAGAAAAAGACTTGGTAGCAAACTGGCGGATCTACAGCAAGTACTGGAAGATTACGTTCCTGAGGGTGTGGCGGCAGAGGAGCCGAAATCAAATGAACGCAAGCGTAAGAGACCGGCCGTCACAGACGATCACATCTGGAAAGATGGCCGGGAAGAAAAGGCAATGAGATATACTAAAGAGGAGCTGAAGGGGTTTCTGGAAAGAAATGGAGCAGCCAAAGAGTCTGAGCTCAAATCCAAAGTTGAACTCGCGCGGGCTGTACACAATCTGGCTAAAAATGTGAAGATAGAGGAGTGAATTATTTGTACTATTTTACCTGGGCTTGACTTCTAATCTATTTCTAGCGTAGCCATTATGGCAAGGTGGTCTGAAGAGTACTGGCCTTCGCGTGGCTGCCCTGACGGTTCTTCGCCCATTTCCTCTCTAGTGGGCATTCTAAGCAACTCCAAAACACGGATGCCTGGAATCAAATCGCTTCCCTCGGCTCTAATAGCATCATCACTCAGAACAAAAATGTAATCTAGTAGTCCGCGCCATATATGTGCCCAGTTGGAGAACACAGGCTCGTTTGTGGATTTCGGATGGATATTTTCAGGATGGAGTTGACCGTAGCAGCTTCCATACGTACTCACCAAACGGTGATCCAACTGATCGAACATGGAGATCAAAGCTGAAGTCTTTTTCCGTGCGTCTGCAAGGGCTGCCTCAGAAACAGCCTCCTCTGATTGGTCATCGTCGTTTGCATCTTGATTCTCGTCAACCACTGCATTTTTAAAAGCATGCTGGGTGCTTCTTTCGACAATCTCCAGCGCCTCTTTCCAGAGAGCACTAGACTTATCGGCCTTCGTAGCGAATAAATATGGCGAGTCAAATGACTCGCTGTTGAAATCTCCACCAAGAATTACAGGCCAGCTCGTCTCCTTTTTCAGCTCAATGGCCTTCTTGACAAAAATGCCCATTTGGCGGGTACGTTCAAAGGAACCATACGGGTGCCAGAAAGCGTGCATTGTGCCAACAACGATACCACCAGCCTCATGAGGTTGATTAAATGCCAATTTGACAAACATTCCCGTATTTTTAGTCACCACTTGCTGTCCGCCGTCAGGAATATCGTCGAAACTTATCATCTCATGACCTTTGTAGGAGAATATGTCATCCCTGTAGGCGACAATCTGGCCATGGGGCTTGCCAGGGAAAGTCGTGAACTGCATGGAGAGGCCAATCTCAGCTAATTTAGGCTTCCAAAATGACCGAACCTTGTCCTCGTCAATCTCCTGTAAACAGATAACGTCCGGACGGTAGTGTTTGATCTCATTTTCAAGCATTAGCGACCGCCACTTCCACTTGAGCACGTTGGTGCCGTTGCACGGGAAAAGTGTTCTTCGAATCAGACATTGGGCTAGAGCATTGTAGGACATGATTTTGATTCTGGCGGAGGCTGGATTGGGCTTTATTGGCGTCCGCAGCATGGGCCGCTCAATGATGCTAGAATCAAAGACAGGGGGCTGTACGGGAGCATTTTGCTTCTTGTTTTTTTTACGCTGCTCTCGCATGGCTCTCTGCTCAGCTATAAATTCCGGCGTGAGATCTGGTTTCATAGTGGCCAGATGGATGAAATTTCCACGCTCGGAAATTGCAAAATATCGGGAGAAGCAAGTTTGAGGCGGCGTGGAAGCAGGAGATGGGGAGGGCTGAGAGATCATGAAATAACCAAAACAGCAAAGATGTGTCTGTGCAAATGAAATCTTCAAAAAACTAAAACGGTCATGCCATTTCTTGTCTCAGTGTTTGTGAGCTGACGACTGGTAAGCAGACAGCTGGCTGTGCAGACCGATCGCTCATCCATTCAAACGGTCAAGAAGCTCCTGCTTGCGCAACTCAATCACCCGCTTTTTTATATCATCATCGCTTGGAAGACCAGAGATATGGCTGCATCTGGTAACATTAGCCCCCTCAGGCAAATCATAGCCATAGTATCCCATTGAAAAGCCCCTCGGCGAATCCTGCATAGGGATAGTTGTGCCAGCGTCAGAGATATCGATCTTCTTAGACATACCTTGAGACCGTGCTTCGGGTAGATCTTTAGCTAACCCATAATACCAAATGCTGCCAACTTTCTTACCGAGTGCCTTGAACTTGGAGGCCGCCGGCAGACCTCCAAGCTCACGAATACGGTGATCCCAGGCTGAGTATTCGCGCATATTTTTGTTGATTTTGTCATTGATGTCTCTCATGTCTTGTTCATCATTTGATCTATCATTTATTTGCACAAGTAGAGCCTGTATTTCGCTGGCAACATGCGATTGCCATTGAACGCATTCTCGAACAGTCGTCGCTTGCGCAGTGCTCCTTGGCCGTGCCCCACCAATGCCAGTCTGCTGCGAGTAGTATCTATTCAGGGCCGATTTGGCCTTTTCCGAGTTGCGCGACATGCCGATAGGTTGGCAGTTAGATAATTTGTGTGACAGATGCACCTCACCAGACGCGCAACGACTGTCAAACGGCTACACGTTGGCCTGCACATTCTTCCCAAATCGAGGCCTTGTCTGGGTTGCCAAGACACTGGCCGTTTGCAAGATGCATGCACAAAGGTGGTGGACTTACGGGGACTAGCAGAGAATATTCTACCTACGTCTTTGCAGCGCTGCGTTTTTTCTTGTAATTTTTCCCCGATATCGCTGCCGCCACGCCGCACAATAATGTGGTGCGGCGCCACTCGGAACTTGCCTTTCCAACTGCATCGGATTTACTCAGTTAAAGCCGTGCAAAAGCCTGCGGCTGCGTCGGATATATGCTGCTAAATCCGCTCTCATAAGCAGTTAAATAGTCCGGCGACACCCCGATCACTCACAACTCTGTCAGCTTAAAAAGATGTCAGGCGAGTGTTGCAAGTTCCAGGCCATCCATACCGGCACCCCCAAGGGGAAGGTGACCGAATTCAACGGCATTTCCTCCTACGTCACTGGCGACAGCTCCTCAGAAAAGGTGCTTCTCTACTGCTCGGACATCTACGGCGTGCCATTTATCAACAACCAACTCGTTGCCGACGGTTTTGCTAGCAAAGGCTACTATGTCGTCATGCCCGATCTCTTCCACGGCGATGCTCTGCCCATTGACTTTGATTTTAGTGGACTTGGAGCGTGGATTGCCAAGCACCCAACTGAGGAAATCAACAAGATTGTGGACCAGGCTTTGGCCGGTATCAAGGATCTGAAGCCAAAGACCATCGCCTCTATCGGCTACTGCTTCGGTGCACCTTTCACCCTGGCTCTCATGGACGGCCGTGTCAATGTTGGCGCTATTGCTCATGCCTCGCGTGTTGATGTGAGCATGGTTGATAAGGTTCAGGTGCCGCTGCTCATTCTGAGCGCTGAGACCGACCCCTCATTTCCTCCTGAGCTTCGTCATGAAATTGAGGCTGCGCTTACCAAGGCCAAGAAGCCATTCTTTTCCACGCTGGCTTCGGGCTGTGCTCACGGATTCGCCATTAAGGGTGACATTTCTATCAAGTCGGTGAAGCTTGCGAAGGAGAAGGCTTTGGCTGACGCTGTTTGGTACTTTGACGCTGTCCACGATGGTCTCGTTGAGTAGATTAGATAATCGAGATTTGTAAAAGACTGGAGTGGTAAATGCCCACGCACCTCCACCACTCCCTTGTATTTCGTAGTACCCATATCCCCTTCATTTCCTGGGGTTAGTCAACAAACCAGCGAGCGCTATAAGCACTGCATTAATAAGAAAGATAGAGTACCCCCAATCTCGAAGGCGAACTAAACTCGATCAAGCGAAGGGAATTTGTTCGGGACCGCATGAAAAAACTCCTCCAGAGAGCGCTTGCGCTCTGCGTAATGTCCTGTCATTGTCTTCTTCTCCATCATGAGCTTTTCAATCAGTTCCGTTTTCGATAGAGCGTCAAGAGCAGCCTGGGCCTCTGCCTTCTTGCGCGAACCTGCTGTGCCTGTCCCGAGTAGCGTCTCACCTAGATAAACCTCAACAGTAAAAGGCAACATTGGTGAACCTTCTTTGACGACTACGTAGCGAGGTTGGATAGCCGGCGAAGAGAGCATTTGGAATAGATTTTGTTTAGAGAAGCGGGTACCAGCGTCGGACTGAATCACGTCTGGTAGCAGCGGCGATGCCAATTGCCATATCCATGTAACAAGAGCTTCTAGCCGCTCACGGCTAGCGCCAGCTTCTGTGTAGAGAGCCCCCACGTAGGCCTCAAAAATGTCGGCCTCAGTTTTAACAACGGCACCAGCCCCAGACTCCAGGCCCTTTATCATGTTCAAGCGCTTTGTAAAGCCGTAAACGCCTGACCAGCGGGCGCACGTCTCGTTACACACAATACTGGCCCGGATCTTGGAAATCTGACCGGGAGTATGGTTCGGATACCGCTGATAAACTAAGAGTGTGATAATATGGTTGAAGATGGAGTCTCCTAGAAACTCCAGACGGTCATTGTGGTACTTTAAAAGCTCTTCTTTGGTCAGTTCCTCGTGGTGAAGATGTGCAACTGAGGAGTGAGTAAAAACTTGACTCTCAAGTTTGCGGGAACGGATTCTAGGGAGCT
Organism: Grinbergsozyma bentonensis; assembly: GCA_030561725.1. Classification (NCBI taxonomy): domain Eukaryota; kingdom Fungi; phylum Ascomycota; class Dipodascomycetes; order Dipodascales; family Trichomonascaceae; genus Grinbergsozyma; species Grinbergsozyma bentonensis. Next base: position 123,799 of record JAKTYB010000006.1, on the reverse strand, counting down.
CTGGAAGGTCTGAGATTTTAGAAGTTGGGGAAATGGGGCTTATGGAGACATCAGGAAGACTCTGGGCTGCATTAGCAATGAAATCACGTATATGGGTTGCAGCAGAGGCTTCCGAGGGGGTCAGAGAAGAAGAAGAAGAAAGAGAACCGAGGCGGTCAATGAACTCCGCAAGGAGATCGTTCAGTGGGCTTGCCATGGGGAATATGATGAGGCTTTGAAGTGAAAAGAGGAATTACCAAAAAAGTGTTAATCCCCAAGACAAGAAAAGCTAGGGAATGAAGAAGTTCTAATTCCAGCCAAGTTGTAACGATAATCTATAGCAAGGACGGGGAATATGGGACAGCGCTATGTAGGAGATGTGTGGGGGTGGGAGAGCGTGGGATGTTCTTCCCAGTAGATTAGTGGGGATTTGTGGGGGAGTTGTAGGACTCTTGTGGGATTTGTGTAGTCTGTTGAGTGGGATTTTGTAGGATGTTGTGTGAGATTTTGTGGGGCGGTCACTGCCAAGTCTATACGCTGGAGGGATGGGCTGGAGGCGTAGGTCCATGTCTTCCTCTTTGGGAAGTTTGACATGTTGAAGTAGGTATTCTTTCGGAAACTGAATCTAATGAAAAATGCGGCTGGTCGGTCGGTTTGGCCTTTTTTGAAGAGATAATTGACCAGTTCAAATCATCAATATTCAAAGAGCTGACAACCTTTTTTCCTGAAATTGCCTCAGACTATCCCATAACACAGGCAGGATAGCCAACCGCTTTCGATTTGAAAAAACCCTGTCTCAGCAATTCAAATTTGTTAGTTTTTTATGTTGCATTCCATTCCAAATCCCTTATTCCTTTTCTATTTTCACTCACTTTCTCGTTCTGTATGCCCAACTCTGCAGTGCTAACAATAGATAGTTAGACTAGCTTTCATCCAATCCGCTTCCAATACCTATTACATCGTGATGAAACAATGTTCCTTATCTGAATACTACTCCAAAGGCGTCTTGCTTTTGTCTTGGTCCTGGACTGATCCATCTCCGTTAACCGTTTTGTCAAAGATTCCAAGTGGCAGTTGATTCGGAGTAATGAGAAATATGACAATATGTATAGATCGTTACCCGCAAAAGCAATGGGCTTACCAGTTCTTTTGCTCAGTATTCTATCAGTGTCATTAACTTTTTCATCAGAATCTCAGGTTCCCTAGTGCATTTCGTGCAAGCTCAAAATCGAAGCGTTTTGATCTTGCGTTGTTTTTGAAGGTTTGCAAATTCAAGACTCGTTTCTGATAACACTACATCCCATGAATGTTTTTGTGGCCTATTATCAACACAACTACCACCAACATTCCGGAGCCCCGACCATTACATAAATTCAGCGCCAAAGACTTCTGTTATTGGCCATGATGAAATGCATTTCCTGATATTCTCTCTGGTGATGGCAGATGGCAAGATGCAATTACTGGGTGTAAGGCTCAGTAACCATTGCGCTTCAAAAGGGCAAGGGACATATAATTGCCGTGCTAATTTATTGAGACTAGCTAGCATATGACAAGTCTTTCAATGTGGTTGATTGTAGCCGCCTTTGCTAGTAGGGCTTGTCAAAAAGGCTCCCGAAACCGTTACATCTCGGCAGAAGCTTCACTTTGCTTGGCTGTTTTGAGCAGATCACTTGATAAAAAGTTCTTGATAGTCGCTAGATCTTTCGGCTACAGCTTGACCCTACTTGGCAATGGCTTAATATTTTGGCGGAGATTAACTTCTCCTGGAAATCTATTAATCCCTCACCAAACGATCAACCATCCTTGGCAATCTCTCGATCCGTTGGCCGGTGATTGAATGTCTTTGACGATTCTTCAGTCACAGAGCTTCCTTCTGGATGACAGCTAACGCGTTGTGCTATCGTCTGCTACAGAGAAAAAAGAGAATTGAGATGGTCAATGAACTATGCTTGTAGATCCTGGCGGTCTGTTGATCTCTTGACAGAAATTTGATTTTCCTCAACAGTTTCCGAATCCTCGGCAGAGCTTGGATTTCCTGGATGGGTCTCTAACAAACCTTTGCCAGGCGTTCACCTCTTGGCAATCAGAGTGATGTCGCTCTACCTTTTGCGTATTACTTTGCTACATGCCTGAGATTGTTAGCCATTAGTTAGCTGAAGCTTAAAATCGCTTGGCAATCGATTTTCTATTTTTTTTGCAATTGCTTAAAACCCAAGGTCAATTTACCCATTTGTACCTAATGTTGGTCTATCTCCTCACCATCGTTCTAGCCCGAACTCACCCTCCTTGATTTCTTGGATTTTCTCCCCGTAAAGACAATGTGCCCTTTACAATTGGCTTTCAGCAAGAAGGCTCAACAAGGGTGCTCTTCAAGGTGCCAAGAAAGCTTGGTGTTGTATCCCAGAAATTTCGAGATTCTGTTAAGAAATCATGGTTGGTCAAGCATTTACCAAGAAGTCCTGTGAGAATAAGCAGTCGCCGAGCATTCACAAAAGTGCAGTCGAAAATTTCCAGGCTTCTGAGAAGACTCGCCAAAAACGCAATGACGTTTTATAAGTATCTCGCCAAGCATGAATTCCACAATCTTGTTATTGCGGGCATCCGCACTTTTTTGATCACGTGATTATCTTTTCTTCATCTCCTTCCTAAAATGGCAAACTAATTTACCCAAAAAAGACACGTCCAGAAAACGCGTTTCGCGTCACCTTCCTCTCTTTTCTTCTCACTTTCACAATGTCGGCCGCAGTGCCCCAGATTACGCTCAACATTGACTATGACAAAATCCAAGAGTCTGTTGACCGATTCATAGAACACTTCAAGCTCTCGCCTCCTGTCGACATGATGCAGGACGAGGATGAGCTGTCCAGGCGACTGCAAGAGGCGGCTCGTGCTGGTCCGAAATACAAGGAAATACTACAAAAAGTGGCCAATCGCGAGCAAGATGTTGTTGTGGTTGATTTGGACGATGTGCGGGCGTTCGATACGGAGCTTGTTGGAAATGAGGTCCCTATTCTTCCTGAACTCTTGAAGAATACAGCACGATATATCGACATGTTTAGCCGGGCTTGTGACAAGGCCATGCCTGCCCCAACGGTTGATGTGTCGCGAGATGACGTTGTGGATGTGCTTTTGCACCAAAGGCAGCAGCGAAATGAGCATTTGAGAGTTGAGGCTCTAGCCAGTGGAGGTGTCGCCGACACTGGTGACCTTTTTCCAGCAGCTTTGACAAGAAGATACACACTTTATTTTGCGCCGCTTGAAGTCCAGGCCGGTCCAAAACGACCCGTGCTAGCTGTACGCGAGCTCAGGGGTGAAAATTTGGGCCAACTTGTTACTGTGCGTGGTGTCGTGTCGAGAGCATCTGACGTGAAACCATCCGTTCAAGTCAACGCCTACACATGTGACACATGCGGCAATGAGGTTTTCCAGGAAGTCAAAGGTCGTCAGTTCCAACCAGTTCTCACCTGCCCCTCGCAGGAGTGCCAGACCAACCGAACACAAGGCCAGCTCTTCATGAGCACCAGAGCCTCCAAGTTTGTTCCCTATCAGGATCTAAGGATCCAGGAGCTGGCTGATCAGGTCCCGGTTGGCCATATTCCGCGCTCGCTGGCCGTGCACGTGAAGGGCCCTCTTGTTCGTTCTGCGGCTCCAGGTGATGTTGTCGATATCACTGGCGTCTTCACCCCTGCCCCATATACTGGATTCCGCGCCATCAAAGCTGGACTTCTCACGGACATCTTTTTGGATGCCCAGCATATGGTGCAACACAAAAAGCAGTATGACCAGCTGGACCTTGGTGACGACGTTATGGAGCGTATCCGGACACTCTGTTCCGATGGCAACATTTACGAGCGTCTAGCAGCATCTATTGCTCCTGAGATCTGGGGTCATGCTGACGTCAAGAAGGCCCTACTGCTCCTACTCGTTGGTGGTGTCACGAAAGAGGTCAAGGATGGCATGCGCATTCGTGGCGACATCAACGTTTGTCTAATGGGAGACCCTGGTGTTGCTAAATCACAGCTTCTTAAGTTTATTTCGAAAGTCGCTCCTCGTGGTGTGTACACGACCGGTCGAGGCTCTTCTGGTGTCGGTCTAACTGCTGCCGTCATTAAGGACCCTGTCACCGACGAAATGGTTCTTGAGGGTGGTGCTCTTGTTCTTGCCGATAACGGTATTTGCTGCATTGATGAGTTTGATAAAATGGACGACAACGACCGCACCGCGATTCACGAAGTCATGGAACAACAAACGATCTCCATCTCTAAGGCTGGTATTACCACAACTCTCAATGCTCGTACCTCAATTCTTGCTGCTGCCAATCCTCTCTACGGTCGCTACAATCCGCGTCTCTCGCCTGTCGAGAACATCAACTTACCCGCCGCCCTGCTTTCCCGTTTTGACATTATGTTTCTAATTCTTGATCGTCCGTCTCGCGAAGAGGACGAGCGCTTAGCGGCCCACGTTGCATATGTTCATACGCATGGTCATCAACCTGAGGTTGGTGCTGAGCCTCTTGAGCCTGCAACTATCCGACAGTACATTGCAGTAGCTCGCCAGTTCCGACCTGTTGTACCAAAGGAGGTTTCTGACCACGTTGTCTCGGCCTATGTTCGTATGCGCCAGGAGTACAAGCGTGCGCAGGAGCATGATGACAAGAAGATTTTCTCTCACACAACCCCTCGTTCTCTTCTGGCCGTGCTGCGCATGGCACAGGCGCTTGCACGGTTGCGAATGGATTCCACTGTTCGCTACGAGGATGTCGACGAGGCTCTCCGTCTTTTGGAGGTGTGCAAGGATTCGCTATACGAAAATGTCCAGCGTCACATTGACAACTCCCCATCCTCACTAATCTATCACCTTTTGCGTACCATGGCTGCGCGAGAAGATGGAACTATGGCGCCGCTCAGCATGGATACGGTGAATGAGCGTGTAATGGCGAAAGGATTTACTAACATCCAGCTGAATGAGTGCTTGCAGGAGTATAGCGAACTGGATATCATGGCTGTCACCGACAATGGCCAGACTCTCAACTTCCTCATGTAGCCCAGTTTATTAATTTATGATTTATATCATCCGTGATTAAAAATCCTCACCAGTAAGGCTAACGGCAATGGAATCGACAGGAGCACCGCCAGTGGGATAGTAGACAAGTTGGTAAGTGGTGTTGGAGTAGCTATAGGGGTCGCCAGTGAACTTTGCGAGGAAGAAGCCATAGGAGGTGCCGTTGACATACAACAGTGGAATAGCATCAAAAGTGTAGTAGGTTGACTCGGTGCTACCACCAGTAGTTGGGCCGAGTGAAACAGAATTTCCAAAGTAGTTAACGGACAGCTCTGCCGGGATTCCAACATCACCCGAAATAGCATGTCCACTGTAAGAAAAGTCAAAGCCAGCAGCGTCTTCGGCAAAGAGAAAGTCGAAGCCAGCACCCTCATGCTTAGCTGTGACGTGGAATCCATTTGCATCGCCTCCAGGATTATTGACTTTGAGTTTAAGACCGTTGGTGACTGGAACAACGGCGGCTGCGACGGCGACTGCGACTAGGGGGGTAAAGGAAACCATGGTGAATTGAATGGAGAAATCGTACTGGCGCTAGGTTATCTTATAAGCCATTTTTTGAGCCATATATAGCATCAGAACAACTCCAGCCTTGCGTGACAAACTACTGGTGATCATCAGAACAACTCCAGCCTTGCGTGACAAACTACTGGTGATCATCTGAAGATCCTGCGTTTTTGTCATGGTTTGTCATGGTCCTGACGTCAGAAATGGAAAGTCCGTGGGTAACTCAAGGCAACCACGGGTGGGCTCAGCTCAAGGACTGTTTCTGGTGGAGAAGGTGCCGTACAAGCATTTTAGCGCGTTTTTGGAAGGTTCTTGGCATGATGAGCACATGGCCTCCAGAACTTCCATAGCGTGCACTCTGTGCTAGCAGACGAAGAGCCATCTATAAGATGAGTGGCGCCTACAACACTTCGACTGAAATGACAGCTGGGCCCTGACTGGTCCCTGAAGCATGACATGCTTTAATTTGTGCACCTAGAGCAATTTCATGTCTGTCCGCAGCACCGCTATTGCTTCATGTCCTCCAAGACTGATCTGCACAGGTGAATCATTGGGGGCCCCGCACAGAGCCCAATCAGGCAAGTGGTGGAGAGGAGAAAAGCGTGGGATAGCTGAGGGCAGTGATCCGGAGTTCACATACATTCCCAATGAGGTCCAAAGAATGTAATCGAAAATTAAATTGTATATAAGCCAGTTCCTTTCAAATTAATGTCGCAGAAATGTGTCGCAGTGTATTCATTCACCAGGGGGGCTAGCTGAGCTTCCCCGCCTAGTGCAAGCATTGGTGGTGGCGCGGTAGAAAGCCGCAGCTAGAACAGGTCCCCAGGTGGATCTTTGAGAGTACAGTGGCCGCTGATATTAAAATCAAGATCAGTATTTTGAGCGACAGTAGAAAATCAGTCATTCAGACGAGAGTTGTCTGACACATTAGCTGGTGATGGCGAGTCACGTGGTGGCCAGCATTTATGGTCGGGCCCACCCTGTGAACGCCTGGCAGCAAGCAGACTGCTTAAACTTTTTGCGGAGTGCATGGACGATGCAACGGGACGGGACCCCGAAGCCGATCTCAGAGGCAACATCCTCCAATAAACCTGGCAAGGGTCCGGAATTCCGCCGTAGGCGGCCGCACCCCCGGTGACGTACGTGCCGGGTGCATCGGGCCGTTTTGCTGGGAGATGTGTGCCGGCTGGGCCTCGAAAAAGGGGCTGACTGCAAGGGGCGGTCGATTAAAGACAAGGGTCGGAAAACAGCCCTGAAGGCGGGCACGAGCTGAAATTTGTGAGATCCATCGCCAGCAAATTTTTCTCCAGGGCTGGGCAGACTACATGTCTAGCGTCTCTGCGCACCAACGCAACCGAAGACGCAGGGTGCGGACGTTGCCAGTTTTTTGTTACTTTCACAGGCGACGGGGGGTAGTTATGGTACATGGTGGGTCTTAGAGAGATATTATGAGGGCGGAAACAAAGGGATTCAGGGAATGAATCTCGGCGGCTGCTACTGGACAATTCAGAGGTGTGAGAAACTTTTACAAATCTTATTCAAACGCTCCCCGCATAAGATTCTCCCTAGCCCTCAACTCCCCCAGCCGCCGATAGATCGGCGCCGCCCCAATCCATGTCCCACCCCGAATTCCGGAAAAAAGCACCTCAGCCAGATTGCGCAGCGCAGACCCACCCGGAACGGGAAAGGGGAGCAGTGCTCAAGGCACTTGCATCCTGTAGTTGAGGAGACACGCATTGCTAGCCACGTGACATCAACTTTTCCAGACTAAGCGGGGTGCCAAAGTTCGCACAGCACCATCCTTCCAAAGACACTTGCTCGCGCTTTCTTAATTTTTTTACCTGCCAAGCAGCGCTGCCCTCTTCCTGCCACCATAACGTTTGCGCATTGACTGCTGTGGACACCGCCAGACTGACCCCTAGACAGACTGCGCAATTATTGAGAATCCACTGCTGAGCGCAGCAACGCCAGCATCTGTCCTGGACATATCCTGAAATATGCCCACTAACGAACTGAGGCAGCTTTTCCAGGCTCTTCGCCAGGGCCGCATCTCCTCTCACGTACTCGTGCGGTACCTGGTGGCCGTTTTGGGTGTCGCTTTCCTTACCTACACGGTGATGTCGCTGTCCTTTTCAGGCAGTGTACCGCATCTGCCAAAATTAGCTCCGACAAGCCCAGATCACGCGGCCGAGCTGGCCCTCGAATGGTGGCGTGCGGGTCAACCTGTCGACTCCTACATGCCACCGGAATTTGACCCAATGGAGCCTGTTGAGACGGGCCCTGCACCGCTCATTGATGTTGTATTGACGGAAGATCAAATGAACAAATTTGTCTCCAACTTTATTGCATCAAATGGAGCGTCTGGCAAGCCCCCGATCCGCGAGAACGAGTCGGAAACCTCGTACATGAAGCGCACAGACCTCTTTTACAAGCAGGTCTTTGCCGCAATGGCTACAACATCGGCCCAGAGATTTCAAAACTTTACGGGATCCGCCGCAGGGGCACCACATGGCTCCAAGATTGTGCTCGTCTCAGCCACAAACTTCCACGATCGCATTGGATCCACCGCGAAGTTCGACATGGCCATCACCAACCGCGACATGTTTTGCAACCGTCATGGCTATACGCACCACTTCGTCAATATCTCCGAGTACGAAGAGCGCCAGGAAACTCCCCACTCGGTGCTGTGGCTCAAGTACCCCATCATCCAAGATACGTTTGACTTGTACCCTGATGCTGAGTGGGTCTGGTGGCTCGACATTGATGCTATCATCACAAACCTTGACTTTGACATTGGTGAGCGCCTTTTGTCTCCAGAGGCCATACGCCAGCTCTACACCTACAATCGCCCGCTCAACGATGGCCATGGTCACTACCAGGGCGATCTGCTGGAATCTGAGATCAACCCGGACGATGTCAAAATCATCATGACTCAGGACCATTATTTTGGATTGAATGCCGGCTCCTTTTTCATCAAGCGGTCAGAAATGACAACTATGTTTTTTGAAATGTTGTATGATCCTCTTGTTTTCGACACAAGCAACAACCACGGCGAGTTTTCAACGTTCCTCGAACAGGCCGCTATCAACTGGGCCATTCGCCATCATCCTCGTATTAAGAAGCAAGTTGCTGTCTACCCACAGCGCGCTTTTAACGCTTACCCTGTGAACATGCTTTCGAACAAGAACGATTACGGTGCGGCTGGCAAGTCGTGGGTCCACCACAATGGTGACCTTATTGTCCACTTTGCTGGCTGCTGGAAGCGTAAAGGCTGGGACTGTGACTTTTTGTGGGACGGCTACTTTGAGACTCTGAGTGGCCAAAGCTGGGAAAAGATTATTGGCGTCTACGAGGAACAGCAGCGCTCTAAGAAGGCCAAAGACATGATGAAAACAGAACGCTTTGAGCGTGGCTCTGCTTCTAGCGTGGCCGTCCCCTCCAGACCCTCCGACGGCATGGGACATATATATTTCGTGGAAAATGGCGAGCTCCATGAAGTTTTTCCCAAAGATCAGGTTCAGGAATCTGACCCATCTTCCCCTCCGCCAAACCCAGTAGAAGCAGCATCAACGGCAGAAAAAAAACCCTCCCACTCCGCCTCTCTAAGGCCCTCGGGACTCACTTCGACAACAGCCATCCCTCTCCGGCCGTCCACAGCAGTGCGCATATCGTCAACGCCGAGTTTCATGGCCTCATCCGCTCTCCTCTCGCAGCAGACGGCATCCAACAACTAGCTCGGTCTCCGCTGCAAAAGCCTCGGCAGCAGGTTGTCTCAAAATAGATTAGATTTGCAGTATTTTATTTAATAGACTAGACTTGACCTGACTTGATGGAGTGATGACTTTAACCTCAACTTGAAGTCGTCCTCGCTGCCTTCAACGCACAGAGGGCACGGGCACTTGCTGATAGTTCAAACAAGCCTGGAAGCGACAGATCTGAGAAAAGTCAGAAATGATTGATTAACCGCAGCCTCCATTCCCATTTATGTACATGTTTGCTGAGATGTCTGTCATTAGAGATCTTCTCTCTGATTGACGTTCCATAAATAGCTATGATTCGTTGCGTTTTAGGGGCATCTGGGGAGCCATTGCCTCCAAAGCGTCTTTTACCAGAGCAGCTGAGGGCACAAGCTGCCAACTCTAGGAATAATTTGGTTGTTAACTAGAATAAAGATCAATAAATTAATATATGGTTATGCAAACACACGACGGATCATCTCCTGGAGTCCGTACTTGACCATCTTTGCACCGCCCTCATTGACCGAGTCACCATTCTCCTCGAGACGGCGACTCAGATAGTCCTTCATCTCTTGGGCCGGACCGAAGGGCACATACTTGATCACCTTGTGGCCCCGCTTGGAAAGCAGCGAGCCGGCATCGTCGGCCATGCCAAGAAGCTGGCCGAAGACAACCGACTCGTCGCGCTGAGGCAGCGGGTTCTTTTGAAGAAAGTCGTCAACAAGACTCATCGACTCAGTGTTGTGGCTAGCGACGAAAAGACGGCCGCAGGTATTTGATTTGGAAGGCAAGCCCTGAAAAATGTCCTTGAGCAGGAATGCAACTCCGTCATTGTAGGACTTATCCGAATCGGCTTTGGTGGCATGTACGACAGCTCTATTGGATTCGGTATGCAGGTAGGCTCCACGCACCAGCTTGAGTGCCAATTGGTATCCACCGTCACGAGCCAATTGATACTCGTTTTGCAAGGTCTGCATACTGTCGGCGAGGTACATTTGAATGGTTCCCATTACTACCACATTTCCGTCACGGTTGAACTCCCGCATCATGGCACGCTGCGCAGCGTACACGCCGGGCTGCAGATGGTATTTTTCGGCGTCAAATGTGACGACAGCCTTGCCCTTGCCGTGGTCACGAGCGTGCTGGCAGATGTCTCGGCAAACGTCGAGATAGGCCTCCCAACGCTCTGCAAATTCGGGCTTATCGTGGTTGGCGAGAATCTCGGCGGCATTCGCCATGAGGCCAGTAGGCTTGAGAGCAACGTAACCCGAGGCAGGCACCACAGTGGAGGCTCCCGAAGCAAAGGCGGCGTCGGCCTGCTCGTAGTGGCGCACGAGAACCTGGTCAATCGAGTGCTTAATGGTGTCAACGGCGCCCTTAAGCAGTCTCTCCTTTTCGCCATCGACTACTCCACCCTCAGCATCTTCGACCGAGTAGGAGATCATCATATTGGCAATGCCACGAGACAGCAACTTTTCGCCGGTGGCCACCACCTCGCCAAACGTCTCGCCGCCAACATAGACTGGGTAGACGAACGCCTTAATGAGCGCATTGGGCACATATGGCATAACCGACACTGCAGGCTTGAGTAGTGTCGGAGAAGTGGCTGCAGAGAGCAGCGTGAAGCACACTAGATCGTGCATTTTGAGGTCCTTGATGTACTGGGGTGCGCCTTGGGGCACATGGAACGGTGCAGGTGGGCTGCGGTTTGCAGCCTTTCCGCCTCGCTGAGCGTTACTGCCGGTGTGGGGTTGCACGGGCATTGTCGAAACACCCCGCACAAGGTGCGATTTGGGGGCAGCGCCCCATGTTTTCTGAGAGATGCGCACCAAACGGCTGGCTGTCATGGGGTTAGGGTGTGTTGTTCTTGGAGTAGAGGGTAGTAGTGTTGTGGTGAAGGGGTGGTAAAGAACGAAGTCTAAAAATTGGTCACCTGAAACAGAAGCAAGTATGCAAGCGATTGGGATCTGGAAGTATTATATGAGTGTCCATGAGTCCCCGGTTCGAGCCTCGTTTTATATTTTTCATTGCTCGCGCGCCTGGGCCAGTGAGTCCCGGGTACGCCTGCCCTCCCACAGCTTTTACTCGGAAACAACGTCTCGAGGCTATCAGCCACCCGCCCGAGTCCCACATTTTGGGACTAACCTACTCGGGTTGTCAACAGATGGCACGGCATCGCAGGGGCCCGTTATTGGGGTAGACACGGCTCACACGGCAGGGCACGGCTCACACGGCGGTGGACGATAGCGGGCGACCCCAGTCACATCAATCCGCTTGTCTCTTCGCTTGCTTGTTCGCCGCCTAGCCTTGTTTTGCCACTCTCTCGCGCTCCCCGCAGCAGTCCCTTAGTTTGGGCAATTTCCAGGCCCCGCATGTGATAGCACAGCCCTGCTGCGGTGCAGTTCCAGCGGGGCAGGTGATGAGCTGCTGGGGGCCACGGCAATCTCGGAGCTACGTCACAGGACCAGATGCCACTCGCAGTAGCACAGCCAGTACCGTGCACATACGGCTAGACTGTTGATATCGGACACTGATGATTCCCGGCCTCCACGCCCTGGAATGCTAGGTGAGTCCAAATATAGTCGCTAACCCCAGGCATTGCCGGAAACAGATAAGCTCGCCTCAGCTGTCCGTGGCCGGAGATAATCTCAACAATAGACCGGAATGCGCTTGGATTGCTTGTGAGTAGATAGTAGATTTGCAGGCCCGCTGTGAAAGTGCACAACCGAGCAAATCCAGAGACTAAAGTCACATCGTACCTAATGAGACAGAATGGGACAGGCATAGTATCTAGTTCCATCCATGGTGGGGCAGTGCCCCTCCCCATTTTTTCAGGCAGCCAGTAAATATAGTGGCCTTGAGAGAAGCTCTGTTAGCCGAAGAGGTGCTGTGCTGCCTATTGGTCTTAAGCTTAACAAATTCGGTCCTGTCTTACAGGTTTCGTTGCTCACTGACTGTTTTTTTTGGCCATCATCAAATCAGTAATCGTGGTAGCGGGCCATCTCCGGCAGCGGCCGGGGAGAGTGTACGTTTTGGATGCTGAACAGAATCAACATGAGCCAAATATTCTGGCGGTCTAATTCTACTGAGGCACGCTTTCCATCCATATGCGCTTTACACCTGTGGGATCTGTGGTTTTGGCTGCGTATCGTATAATCATGATTGCCGGCCCTCTGAATATGAGGTTGAGACCCACTCCCCAACTTGAGGAGTGAGTGGGCCCTGATCATGCAGTGATTCAATTAATCTGTGTTACGCGTGTCTTGTGCACCTAAGCCACATGACTGCCTTGTTTGTTCGCAGTTGTGCTTCCCTGACAGCTCTCTTCAAGTCTCAGCTGCTGAAGGAGATCCTCGAACACATCAATTAGTTTCAAAGTTTCTTTCTAGCCAAACCAATGGCTTTGATACCCCACATTTCGAGTGCATGTCCGATTCATTCCGACTTACGCCATGCACTGGTCTCCAACAATGAATTCGCTCCACATTTCTGATTAAGGCTAGTAATTGGACAATACTTGTACAGAATGCGCACCAACTTGACGAAATCATCCATTTGGTCGATTTGTGGCCTTTTTATGGCGGCTGCACTGCCTAACGCTCCCCAGGTCACAATTGACCGGTCCTTAAAGTTTCCTAATCAGGAAGTGTTCGGGTCCGCCGCCGATCGTATCCGGCTACTATTTTGACGGAAAGGAACAAGCCCTTATACAAAACCCATTTTGAAATGAGGTGCGATCGGCATTGGACCCTTGATCTTATTATCCTTACCGAAACAGGATGCCAGGGCAGCTTTCTAGGTCAGGTATAAAACGGGGCTAGCCCTGCAAATTGAAAAGATTCAACAACTAATATTATGAAGTGGACTTCTCTAATTGCTCTGACTATTTTGGCTTACACCAACGCGGCTCCTATTGCTGATGCTGAGGCTTGGAAAAACAACTTCGGCCAGGGTACCATGATCAAGCGCGAAGCTGAGGCTGAGGCTGAGGCTTGGAAAAACAACTTCGGTCAGGGTACCATGATCAAGCGCGAAGCTGAGGCTGAGGCTGAACCTGAGGCATGGAAGAACAACTTTGGCCAGGGTACCATGATCAAGCGCGAAGCTGAGGCTGAGGCTGAACCTGAGGCATGGAAGAACAACTTTGGCCAGGGTACCATGATCAAGCGCGAAGCTGAGGCTGAGGCTGAACCTGAGGCATGGAAGAACAACTTTGGCCAGGGTACCATGATCAAGCGCGAAGCTGAGGCTGAGGCTGAACCTGAGGCATGGAAGAACAACTTTGGCCAGGGTACCATGATCAAGCGCGAAGCTGAGGCTGAGGCTGAGGCCTGGAAGAACAACTTTGGTCAGGGTACCATGATCAAGCGTGAACCTGAAGCTGAGGCTGAAGCCGAAGCCTAAAGCAACAACTCAACCCTCTATCTGTTATCTAATTGCCACCTTGCTGACCTTCTACTGGCAGCCATCTAGCCAATACAAACTCTTATCAAAATCATCTGACATCTGCATCACCCACCGGCTGTGCATGTCTACCCCTGTCGGAAACAGCGCCCTCCCTGGATGCCCCACCAGACTAACTCCCCCTGTCCGTCAAAAGATCCTCCACAGTCCAGCATCTTCCATAGCTCCATCGAGACAGAGAATTTTGATTTCTAAGTCACCAGCATTGTTGACACTGGTCCACTCGATGGTAATGCTTGAACGGAACGCAGGCCGATGACGTCAAAAATGGGCCCACTTTTATCAGACAAGGGTCCTAGCATTTACTGCACGCTCCATGTGCACATATCCGCCCTCTTTTTGGAGGCGGAGCCCTGAGGTCCAAGGCACCGGTTTTCTGCAGCAGCGGCCAATTGAAATAGGTTTTGCCTGGTATTAGCGGGGAAGTGTCTTTGCTGCCTGTTATTTTTACTGAGGAGCTCCAAACTCTCCCTCCAATTCTTTATTGTGTTTTCCCGGACAACGACAAATCAGTTCTTCCCCACACCCCCACGCCCTGGTTTCCTCTCGTAACCTTCTGCAGACGCAACTCTTCCCAGACAACTCCCCCTAAAGGCAATCGCATTCCCAATCCCCGCCCCTGCTCGCCGTCAGCATCGTCGCCTCCCAGTACCTGCCCAATCAGCCTTGCCAAAACTCTCCTGCGGACTGGCCGTCGTACAGCCCCACACCACCCACCGCCCAGCCGACTGGCTCTCTCCGCGCACGACCCTCGGCCCCTTTATTGTCCCAAATGCTGAGCAAAAAAAAAATGGTCCGCGCCTTTCCCGTAATAAAAACACCCTCACATGCCAAATGGCATGACATTTGCTTGCGCTTGTCTGACTAAAACAACCCGCAACGTTTATAAACCCCAAGTCACCCGACATTAACATTCTCCCACGATCGCAACTACTCTCATCCTTGCTACCACACAACACCCACATTTTTCCGCACCGCTTCTCTCTGGTGCCCCAATCCCCATAGTACCACCTCCCAAACTCCTGGCAGGCGACAACACTCCTCACTTTTCCTATTTATTCCACCGCCTCCCATCCCAGTGGGCAGCAGCGATACAAATTCTCAGCACAGCGTGCCCACAACGGCCTCAAGCCTAGATAAGCAAGCACGCACTCTCGCACGCTCACTTCAAATTCAAACATTTCTCGCATCATTTCTCGCATCATCAACTCCACCATGCCAGAAAAGCACGAAATTATTATTGTGGGTGCCGGCATTGTCGGTGTCTCAACGGCTTACTACCTAACCAAACATCCCTTATTTGATCCAAACTATCATCATATCACTATCCTTGAGGCTGCTAGACCCGCAGGCGGTGCTTCAGGCAAGGCTGGAGGTCTGCTGGCACTCTGGGCTTTCCCCAAGCAGATTGTGCCTCTCTCCTTTGAATTGCATCGAAAACTCGCTGAAGAGTATAATGGAGCCAAGGAATGGGGCTACCGTCGTCTTGACACTGTCTCTATTGAAGGAGATCTGTCAAAAAGTGACGATAACCTACCCGAATCGCCACGCAGCCGGAGAACCAAAACCTCGCTTAAAAGTTCGCAGCAACCAGATATCCACAATAAGGCCTCTTCCTCGGACACTGATGAGTCTGACTCGGGCTCCCCGCAGTCTTCCACGTCCACAGCGACCTCTGTTAACTCACATAGTGCGATCTGCCCGCCAGGACTCGACTGGGTTCGCGAGTCTGTGATTGACGACTGGTCTATGATTGGTACAAAGGAAACGACAGCCCAGGTTCACCCTTACCTTTTTACCAACTTTTTGCTCAGAAAAGCGCAGGAATCTGGCGCCGTTGAGCTCAAAATGGGCAAGGTCTCCTCGGTGCTGACCGACGAGGATGGCGTTGCTAACGGCGTCTCTTTCACGCCCAAAAATTCTGTCGAGCCAGTCACTCTTTGGGGCGATCAAATTGTGGCTGCCACTGGCCCTTGGACATCCAAGCTCTTGCTCTCTTGTCCCATCAAAGGTCTCCGGGCGCACTCAATCACCATTGAGCCCTCGCGCCCGGTCTCGCCCATCGCCCTCTTCACGGAAATCAAGCTAAGCCGCAGAAAATATGTCTCCCCAGAAATATATCCGCGCCCCGACGAGGTTTATGTGTGTGGTGAAGGCGACACACTTGCTCCAATGCCAGAAACTACGGATGATGTTGAGGTTGTGCGGGAAAAGTGCGATGCCTTGTTTGAGCATGCTGGTCAGCTCTCGGACGAGCTGAGACAGGGCCGTATTCTGAGGCGTCAGGCGTGCTATTTGCCCGTAGTGCAAATGGCATCTGTCACGGGTCCTTTTATTGGCGAGACAAACGTGGCAAATCTGTTCCTGGCTTCGGGCCACTCGTGTTGGGGCATCAACAATGCTCCGGCCACTGGCAAGCTTATGAGCGAAATTTTGCTTGAGGGACAGGCTAAGTCAGCGTCCATTGTCGGTCTTGAGCCTAGAAACTGTTTTGATGCCTCCGATCTTGCGTGAGAGGCAGACCAATCTATTTAACGTTATTAAATTAATTATGAGACATGGTCTCTTAGGCATTGAACAAGGTATGGATGAGCCCTAAGTATAAAACTAAAGGACTGAATCCATGAGCTCTACTATTCTGTACCCACCATTCATTCACTGATCATACAAGACGGACATTATATCAATCACTACCAAGCTGAGCCTTTCCTTCTTGCTTCAGACTTGCGCAGTTCGTGTCTATGTAGCATAGTCTGTGGCTGAGCCTGCTCCGTAGGCTGTCGGCTGCTGCCGGCCTGTGAATTGCTTACCGCCAATGCCGCGGCAGCGGCCACAGCTCGGCGGTTTGAGGCATTAACAGCGTTCGCCGACTCTACATACTCCCGCGATTTGGCAATCACATTCATCCATTCATACGAGCCATGCGGATCCTCCACAGTGAACACCTTATTGTGAGTCTCAATAGAAAAGGCGCCCATTCCAGTTTTCTTGTTAAAGGGATACTCCCGCAAAGACACCTGCGGATGAACAAATGGAATCTCCATGCGCAGGCGGTTATCGTCCTGACCAACGAAAAGCATGCGTCCGCCAGTAGTGACAATTAGTGTCCGCTTCTGCTTTTTTTTTCCGCCGAAAAGTTTGCTCAGCTTGTTAGTCTCCTTCTCCTCACTGGGATCCTCAAAATTTCCCGAGTTTGCTGTCAACACAAATACGGCACCCACCTTGAGAATACGTTCCTCACTACTGTTGAGAAGGAAAGACCATTCAGCATCCACCATAGTAGCCGCTGGTGTGGTTAAATTCTTGGAAGGTGATCGCGGGGAGCGAGCATCAGCATCATCGGTTGACGCACGCGGCGTTTTTGGTGTCACAGGACGCACACTTCGAGTCACCGGACTAGGAGTTTGCGAAGACGATGCTTGGCTGGCAGTTGACGTTGACACCTTCAGATCTGAAACACCACGGCGTTGCTGCATTTGGCGCCGGGCCTCAGCCTGTCGTTGCTGAAGAGCCTGGCGACGTTCCTGAGCCAATTGCTGTAGCTCACGTTGTTGTTGAATCAAGAACTCTGCATCTGGTGTACCATGGCCAACAGGCGCAGACACCTGGCGCTTGGACGCCGCGGGGGCTGCTGTTGTGGCCTGGGCCGGAGCAGCGCTCGAACCTGACGCTGACGGCGCTCGCGGTTGCGGTTTAGGTGCGGAAACAGCAGCTGAGGAAGAAGCTGCCGCTGCTGCCGCTCCAGCAGAGGCTGTAGGCTTGCCGGAAAGTGCGGCTGCAGCCGCGGTGGCAGAAAGAGCTGCCACATTGGCGCTGCTCTGTGCAGCTGGGGTAGGAGCAGTGGCTCCTTGCAACGGTCCGTTTGTAGCCGCAGCATTAGAAGGTGGATGATGCTGCGGAGTGTAGGAGCGCATTTGCGGGTTGCCTGCAGCTAGGTTGCCAGCGGAAGCGGCCCTTGGCGGTCCCGATCCGTTTGACTGGACCTGCTTTGATTGTTTAAGAAGCTGCGCCGTATGCTGTTGGCGGAACGGCATGAGGCGAGCAGCATTCGAAGAGTTTGAGGAGAACGCCTGGAATGGCTGAAGCTTTGGTGGTAGCTTCTTCCAAATGGATCTGCGGTCCCACTCAATGCCGGCATAAAACCTGTGCTGCTTGATGGCGCTGACAGTGAGACGGCTGGACGGGTCTTTTACGAGAATGCGCTTGACGAGATCGCGCACAATTTGGGGAAAGCCAGCCGAATACGAAAAATTGAGCTTGATGATGCGCTGGAAAATCTGATACTCATTAGAGGCAGTGAACGGTGGGGAACCCGCTAACATTTGGTAAAGGATGCATCCGAAAGCCCAGATATCTGATGCCTTGCCGGTGGACTTACCCGTGAGGAGCTCTGGCGGGACATACTCTGCTGTTCCCACAAACGAGTTTGCGCGGACGTCTTCCGGATAGCTCTGGGTCTCGTCATTGAAGTCGAGTAGCTTTGCTGTGCCAAAGTCTGTGATTTTGACGCGCATCTTGTCGTCTAGCAGAATGTTCTCTGGCTTGAGATCTCGGTGAATAACACCCATATTGTGCATGTATTCCACGGCGTCGAGGATCTGGCAAGTGTAGTAGCGAGCACAAGGCTCATCTATGGAGCCAAAACGCTTCAGTAAAGATAAGAGGTCGCCATGAGGGGCACAGTCGAGAACAAAGTATAGCGAATGATAGTCCTGGAAAGTGTAGTAGAGCTTAATGATGCCTGGATGCTCGCCGAGGCGGTTGAGCGTGTTCTTCTCAATATTGACGTACTTGACCTTCTTCTCACGGATAATGTGCCGCTTGTCGAGAATCTTGATGGCGTACTGGCGAAGGGTCTGACGGTCTGTTGCTGCGACGACAGTTGAGTAGGCACCCTCGCCCAGAGGCTCGCCAAGGGTGAAGTCTTCGACAGACTTCTTGGTGACACGGGTCTCAACGACTCCACTTGCATCCTGGGAGGACTGGACAATGGTAGCCGCGCCCCTGTCTGACCATGATTGTGGACGGGAGCCGGGCGCCTGTTGCGACGGGATCTTACCAGCAGCGGCGGCGGCGGCCGGGTTTTCAGGCCGAGAGCCAGAGGATACTCTCGCTGCGCCCTGTGGTGTTCTCTGTGATGATGCTGGTGTCGGGGGAACCCTGGCATGCTGTTGTTGTTGGTTGAGAGCCTGGCCGGCGGAGGGCTCATGCTTGTGGTGGTGCTGTGACAGCGGGGCTTGGTGAGCGCCCCGGCGCTCCTCCAGCGTCACGTGTGACGTCATGGCTGACAGCTTATCCATCTCTTGCCATGCGCGCTCTGCTTGCCGTAGAGGTGAGTCGCTTGTTGTTTCGGGGTGGTGTCGAGAGGAATGCCGGGGACAGCTGGGAGCGAGGTGGGCTAGGCTTGTGGGGCAACACTGGGAAGTTTCGAGGGTTTGCTGTGTTTGGGATGTTGTTGTGGGCGAGGATGTTGGTGGGTGGTGGTGGTGGAGGGTTTGGAGAGAATTGGGAGAGACGAGCCGGTGGAGGTTAGGGGTGCGTTGGTGGTGCTGGTTTCGGTGGTCAATTGCGATTTGGTATTTTATGGTTGGTGCGGTTGGTGCGGTTGATGCGGTTAGAGCACTCTGTGCGGTTCGGGCGGTTGGTGCGCTATGTGCGGTTGATGCCCTGTGTGGGCTTGCTGGCCAGACAATATTAAATGGCTTGGGGAACCTCGGGGTACTCCACTGCTGAAGGAAGTGGGCTGGGTAATTATAGCTGGATGCGATCCTCCAAAGGGCGGACAGGGCCTGTTGGAACCAGTGGACGGGGAAAGCGGGAGTGCGGAGAAAGCTAAGCTGCAATAGCGGAGTCTACAAGAGAACTTTATAGCAGGTGGATATGAACTTGAATAAACTGAAAGGGAAGCTGTACGGCTCTGCGATGGGAGAGATTAGGATGCAGGGGGGGTTAGAAGATGGTGCAGTTACACACGGGTAATAGCGGTTATTGGCACAGAAAGTCGAGCTTGCTGGCCAGTGGCAGATAATCAAGGCAAGCCATCGCATATTCCGGAATTCGTGCAAAAGTTGGCCTGGGCTCCAGCTGCCGTAGCTATATTTGGGCCTTTGGTCCGCTGGTCCTAAATGGGACACCCGCAGTCCCGTCAGTCGTGTGTCCGGCCAGGCGCCTTGTCAGCTTTGGTGCATGGCGTGCCGTCTGGCATCTTAGGCTTGCCTGCTCAGCCTACTCAGCAGGTTATTTGCTACAGTAAAACACATTGCGCCACTTGCCGTGTACCGATGGCTCTGCTGCTTGCTGCGCAGGCCACTTGCAGCACACACGTCATCCCCACATGCTCTGCCTTTCTGCCGCGCTCACAGCCGTTCATTTGGCGCTACCCCTAAAATTCCACGCCTGATTACGTCACAGGTTCGTGAGGGATGGCTGCTGATCTACAGAAACGAAAATGGCCGACGAAACCCTCGTGGCCTTTGATGACCAGGGCCTAGACAACAGGCGTGATTTTCCAATCGCAATTTAAATGGCTCTGGGTCTAGTCAGCGTCTTGCCAAAATCATCGCAGCCCACGACACTCAAGACACTGTGAATCAGGGCTCAACTGGCGCGCAGCTCAGTAACTGAGCACATCTTACAAGTCCTATGCACAGATAAATAAATATAACTACTCAGTCTATTGATATCTCTTTCATCAACTAGCGGACTTCAATTCTGGTTCCTGCTCCAGCAGGCCAACAATGGTGTCTCGCAAGCTGGCGAAGTCCACAGGCTTTGACACATAACGCGTGAATCCAGCTTCTTGACATCTGCCTTCCATCTCACTCATCACATAGGCACTCAGGGCAACAAGTGAGACTGGTCGATACCCATTGTTCTGTTCCCACTCACGAATGTCCTTGCAAACCTCAAAGCCATTCTTACGCGGCATGTCCAGATCGCAAAGAACTAAATCGTAATACCCTGCAGCATGCGCCAGAATACGATCAGTACAGACCACTCCATCAGGGGTAACATCCACTTCTATGCCGCTTTTCTCCAAAAACCGGCTCATCACCTTTTGATTCACTAGGTTGTCCTCGGCAAGTAGAATTCGGATCTTGCGTGTTCGCGCAAAAGCAGCCATACTTTCAAATATTGCCTTCTGTGTCTGTACAATCTTCTGTGCTGATTCCAGCTTATGATCATGAGACGCTTCCCGGTATCCAGCAGGATCGAAAATAACAGAGTATCGCGATGGCCGCAAGGGCTTCTGAAGAAAAACAAACTTGTCCAAAGGATCGGCGAATGTCTTCTTCAACTTTCCCTCCAGACTGTTGCGCTGCGACGGCGTAGTCAGCAAAATCACCCGCTTAACCCTTGCGTAGCTGCCATCTGCAATTCCGGCTTTAATGGTCTCAAAGACAATCTGAGGGTCTTCGACACTGATGACAACATGTGTCCAGCTACCACCTTTTGAGAGCTCCTGGTTGAACTGTTCCAGGTCGGCAGCAAACTCAATCTTGCAGTGCTCAGGGTTGGCGACTGTCGCTCGAATGTGATGTGCAATGGACTGAGAGGTACGTTTGTAAGGGCAAAACACAAGAATACTGAGATCTGTCGTCAGCTTTTTTTGAACTTCGGAATGTGTACTCTTGCTCATCAGCTCCGCCGACGGCTTATCCTTTTCCGTTGGAATTTTGATAACGCAGTCAAAGTAGAAAACAGAACCTTTTCCCTTCTCTCCGTGGCAAGACATATTACCGCCATGCAGCTCCACTAGCTGTCTCGAAATCACCAACCCCAAGCCCGTACCTGATGGGTTACCGGCAGAGCCTGGAGGGCTGGACCCGCTGTCCATTGAGCTAACACCCAGAAGCTGTGAAAAGGGTTTGAACATGCGCTTTGAATCATCCTCAGTAAAGCCGCGACCGGTATCGTGAACTTCAAACTTCAGCACAGCCTCTCCAGCTTTCTCGTCGATTGACTTTAAAGAGCATCTGGTGTAGATTTCTCCAGAATCAGTAAACTTGATTGCATTTCCAATCAGATTCAAGACAACCTGCCGAAGTCGAACCCTGTCACCCTTCACCCAGATAGGAACTTCATTGTCGGTAACATAGTTGAGCTCCAGGTTCTTCGAAATAGCCATCGGCGAAACCAATTCATTGGCTTCTTCCAGGAAACGGCGCATATGAAACCACGTATATTGTAATGACATTTTGCCAGATTCGACCTTGCTGATGTCCAGAATGTCATTGATCACCATTAGTAGTGCTTCGGATGACGACGATATGGTATGGCAATAATCAATCTGCTCTTCCGTAAGAGGAGTGTCAAGTAGAAATGCCACCATACCCGATATTCCAATAAGAGGCGTGCGAATTTCGTGAGACATGTTGCTGAGAAACATGGACTTTCTTTCAATGGTTTTCTGAGCGTCCTCTTTCGCTTTGATGAGATTTTCCTGCACAATTTTCTGATCCTGGATATCAGTACACGATCCAAAATACAAAACAGGCATGTGTGGGTTGTCTTTGCCTCTTGTGTATGCGACCACATGCCAGCGATAAGTGCCTTCTGCATCCTTGAGTCGAATATCTGTTGTGAATACCCCCGGACTGGTCTCTGTCCCCCTGAACTTGGCATAGTCAATCGTGCCATCCGCCCGAAGAGGAATTAGAAAAGAGTCCCGATCCTCAGGATGCATCGCTTCCAAGTATCCATATCCCAGAGATTGTGCCATACTCAACCCAGTGTATTGAGACCACTTTTGGTTGACGTTGAGAAAGCCTTTGCTTGCAGAGAAGATGAAGGTGATGTTGGGCGAGAGGTCACCGTCTGAATCACCCACACGGTCAGCAGCTTCAATTTCAGCCATACGCTGATCATGGATATCCATCATTGTGCAGTACCATTGAATGATGGAGCTATTTTGGCCCTCTCCGCGCAACGGTATTACGCGCATGAAGAAAACACGGTATTCTCCATCGAAACGCCGTATTTGCAAAACAAGAAAGGACGACTCTCCAGTGCTAAGAACCTGCTTCCAGAGCTCGTGGTAGTTTGATAAGTCGTGTGGGTGGATGCTATACTCAGGGTCTTTGAGAAACTGCTCAAAAGACTGACCACGAAAGGCAAGTGTACGCTTGGACGCCCAGGTAACCTTGCCGGTGAGCTCGTGGGCTGTAAACACGTGGACAGGTACGGCGTCGACAATCATATCAAGCACGGGCCCGCCGAGACGTGATTTCATGGTTGGCTGGAGCTTGTCAAAGGCCTTGAGCCTGCTAAACTGGTTTTTGGGGTTCGTTGAGAATTTGCTCCTTGCAGCATTTCCATTCTTTTTGAGAGTGTTTAAAACGCGCGTACGCCGGCTCTGGGAAGTGGTTTGGGCATTCTGTAGTAGCGTGATGCGCTCGCTCATGGCGGTGTGGGTGCGGGCACGTCGGAAAGCGCAGCACAGATGGGGCTGCAGCAGCACAAGTAGGCCCATGAGGGGTGCTGGAAACGGTACTCGCTTGGTGACGAATGAAATAATGGCCACCGGTGGGCATTGGACGCCAGGGAGGGAAAGGACGACATGAATAATGGCGTTTTCGTCTGCGTCTGTGGTGACAAAAAAGGGACTGTTGTCCCCTTCGCTGAGTATGGCTGGAGAGACTTCTGCTGAGCAAAGTGGAGTTGTTCCTGTGGCGGTCTTGCGGCGAGGCCTCAAAGTCGCGTGTTGTCCAAGAATGCCAGAAAGCGAAATCTTGCGAGTGGACACGCTGATGGGATTGCGGCTCTCGATTAGTTTGAAGAGCTCGGCGTTGTGGATGATGGGATCCGGATCCGAGTCAAGGGGTCGCAGGGCAGCGCGGGAGGGCGTGCTATGTGGCAGTCGCCTAAACTTCCAATTGACGGAGTTGTAGCTCTCATCGTTATCGACGCCGACAGTGCCTTCGCTGACGTCCTCATCCTCGGAGTCAGTTCCATTGCTATCACCGTCCAATCCTGCCTCAGCGTCCGATACGATTAGATGCGGTCGGCTCGGATCGCTGCGGCCGATCTCGTCGTTAGGGGGAATGTTTTCGCCATTTCCTGGCTTTTCGTTCGCAAGTGTGATCTCACTACCAGTAGCGCTCTTGCTTAAGTCGTTTTCGGACGTCCTCTCGCCAGCATCTCGCTTATCTGAGTGCCCTCTCTGGTCATCACTGCATCTAAACTCTGAGCTAAAGTTGACGACGGGCCGCAGCAGCTTGTCGCGCACACGAAGCCCATTATCAGAACATCCACTGCCATCGCAGCCCTTGGTAGCATCAGCCAAGTTCCATGTGGACTCAATGCCCCAGGGGCAGCTGTAGACATCTGACGAGTCGTGTGGTCTGGCAAGCACGACTTTGGTGGCCTGAAAATGATTGCGGAGGATTTTGACTGTTTCACCAAAATACCCATCGATTCCATCGACCAGTGAGAGCGGAAGAATCAGCTCCGACAACTCTGTCGCGCTTACACTTGTGCTATCAGGGGTATCTGCGTCGGCCATTCTTTTGGGCAGAAGGGCGCTGAATCGACTATGGCTTTCTGGTCGTACCAGTGAGCTCAAAAGCCTGGGTCAGATGAGGAATAAAAGCCACGTTTCAATGCTCCACGAGCCTAGCGAAAAGCAAGAATGAGGACTGCAAAAAAAATTTGGCCTACAGTGATATGTATGGAAGGCGGTATGGAAGCCCCTGCGTGCAGACTTAGTTTGGGAGGACCAAGTAGCAACAGAGCGCGACGAGGAGGGCGCATGCGGGGAATGCATGGGGCGGAGATAAGGGAAAGACTAGCGGGAAATGGAGAGACAGGGCACGGGGGGGGGGGGAGAAAATACCAGAGAGGAGGCTGTGGTTTTATAAAAGGCTGCCTTTTACCTGTGGAAGAGCCCTGGCAGGTGATCGCCCTTGCGCCTTGCGGCGTCTTAGTGGGGATGTCAAGTAGGTCCCACACTACGCCTCACTAGCAGAAGCGCACAGCCGTATGCAGAAAGCTCAGAATACGAGGGCATAAATAGGAAACGGGTGAAGCCCAGGTGGCAAGGCGCAAAGTGGTCAGATCTTGACTGAAATCCCACCAAGCGGCCTAATTGACCGGCCAGGGCAGTCTGCCTGTACAGTGCATTGCAGCGCCGCGCCTAGTTGCTCATGGTAGGGCCCTACCATGAGACGTCCTTCGCCAACCGTTGCTGGCAAACACTGCAGAACACTGCTGCAAGATGCCGGCCATAATAAACTCAATCATCGGTTTCTTTTCACCCCAGTCCTCCACTCAAGTGAGAAATGTCAGTCTCTACTATTTACTAAATAATCACGTGCCCAGCGCACAGCTGTCCGAGCACTAGTCGTTGTACGGAGAAAGCAAGGGCTCAGCGTCTGAACACCAAGCAGCACGTTCCTATTGGCTCTTTTTAGCGGCCTGCTTGGCGCGCTCCTTCTCTGCCTGCTTCATAAGCACCGAGCCGACAAAGGTGCCGACTACGGCAATGCCAGCCAGCAGCAGAATGACCGGAATACGGATGGCCCACTCTCGCGGGGGGAAAAACGAGTAAAACACATTGGGCTCATCAACAAAGGGCAAAACAAGGGTCCACAGCGTGTAGTAGACAAATACAAAAGTTGCTACGGCCAACATGACGGCACCAATTAGCTGATCCTGGTGTTAGCGGAGTTTGGCAGGGCACCCCGTGCAATGGTGACTCGGAGATCAGCACACTGCAGGGCACCGGGCGCTGCGGTAAACGACGTGCGAATTACCGCTCAAGAACGTACCATTGTGAGTTTCGAGCTAATGTGACGAGTCGCGCAGAATGGCGATGGGAGTGCCACGGTAGACGTTCAAGCCGCGCCCAGGTACGGACAGCTAGAATGCCGGGAGTGGTCAGTCTGGCAGCTGATACGCCAAGAGATTCAAATTGTTGGTTAATTGCGCTTTTACTCTAGAAATCAAACTATAGCTATGGTCCTGTTTAATTGAATAAAAAACTAGCCAGCCTACTTTGTACCAAACAGCGTTGCAAATTTTGCCCTGGCATCTACTTCGACGACATCTCCGTGAGCCATGACAATCTTGTCGAAGGGCAAATCAAACAAGGCCTGCATCGAACTGCCCTTCGCAGCCTTATCTGTAGCATTGCGGCTGGAGAGAGTTCTCGTCAGAAACCCATTGATCCCCACCCAGTGAAGCAGGAAGCTGAGGCCGGACGTTGGCGAAATACCCGTACCCTTGTACTGCTCGATGGCAGGCAAGTTCACAATGACATCCGTGCCCACAAGGGTCTTGGATGCCTTGTGGTAAAGAACAAATTCCTGGGGTTTAAAGCCCGCTATAAGCAGCGCATCTACGCCGTCAATGAAGTCTTGGCCAAAGCCCTTTGCCGAGAGCTCTTCGGCTGTCAACACATGTCCAGCATTGGACTCGCCAAGTGAAATGTCTGGGTTGAGCTTGGCTAGCTGATCACTGGCGACAACCTTGGCAGACGGATACTTTTGTTTCCACGAGGCAATGCCGCTGATGTGCTCCACGTTACCAGCCACAATGTACTTCACATTAGTACTGCCGACTTCCTTGAGGACTTGGTCACTCTCCGGGCCGTAGGGAACAGGGTTTGCAACGGCTAAGGGCTTATCGCTACCGGGCAACTCCATAACGGTCATACGGCCGCCAAGCTTCAGGTGTCCGAGACCAAACGGACATGACAGGATAGTAAGGCCGGGGCCGAGGGTGCGGATGGTACCGCCAACTGGGTTGTTATAGGGCATACTGAGAAAGACGAGGACTAGTACTATAGAGATTTCAGTAGCTCCCCGGGGATTTTATAGTCGCCGGCTCTAGTCTCGAGTGCGGGGCAGTGTTAGCGCATAACGGTCACATAACGGTCACAGTTGGCGGGCGGCTGAGCTAGTCTATACGAGGGCAGCAAAGGCGGCAGCGGAGGCTGTGACAGGGGACTTGTCTTCCACAGAGTTAGCGTCATTTTGTTCGGACTTGAGCGTTTTTCCGCTATCCCGGGGGCTGAGCGCCAGGGGTATGCTGCCCCAACTACGAATTCCCCGTAGTTATCGGCGGCTGTCGTGGTGGTTCATTGCAAATGGAAAAACGTGCTTTCGAAAGGTTTGTCCTGTGTCAACCCTGCTTTTTGCCTGATTACGATCGTATTAGTATAGTCTCGATCGAATGAGTGCCTCGATCGTATTAGTGTCTCGATCGTATTAGTGTCTTCTCATGCAGCAATAAGCGGGCCATTTTGGGAAGGCATAGTGCAGCCATCGAGCTACCAGCCTCCTTGGCGGGAAATCCACACGCGACGACACTAGGGTGGCAAAGAACTTGACCCAAACAAAGCTCGCACAGCCCCGTACGTCGCCATCATGCTTACTGCAACACTGCCCTTCTGGCACTGCTTACCCTAGTTTGGCTTGCCACCGAGCAGCAGCCACCTCTCCACGGCAGCCCCCCGTTGTTACTCGTTGAACTCCCAGCAAAAAATCAGTCTTCCACCAAGGAAAAAGATATGACACCTGTGGGATTCGAACCCACGCATCTTTCGATATGTGAAATCCACGCTTGGCAGATAAGTTATGCACTTGAGTCACACGCCTTAGACCACTCGGCCAAAGTGTCTTATTGGAAGTAGTCTGGTGGACTAGAACAACAGGTGATGCACACCATTTAATGCACGTGACCGGCGCACTTCAACGCAATGACAACCATTAAGAAAGGTTAGTTACGACACTTTGCGTCATTATATAAGGTCAAGCTTCTCTCCAAAAGCTCGTCATAGTTTTTTCGACTTCATAATAATATCTGTATGATTTGACGGCGCACGCGGTCAAACCGGATAATTCAAAGCGACAGTTATCTTGCTCACGCAGTCCAAGTGTCTAGCGCTATGAGCCCTTAATTGGAGTTCGCGGTATCTTCGCAGACTGCAACTCTCACCCTGTCTATTTCTATATAGTTGACTTTAATAGATCAAAGTGAACTCATGGGAATAATCCACAGCAACGCGGCAATCGACATACCCAGCGCACGTGACAAATCTTGGACACACCTGCCTGGTACCCCGTCGAAACTACCGACTACCGATCCCGACCTCTTTCGGCCAAGAGTCACTGAGCTGCACACACCGTGACACTTATATTTAGCTTCTTTGGCTCCCAGGAAGCCTCTGCATATATAGTTCCAACCAATGAGTGACAAGCCCGTAGTATTGACAATTGCCGGATCAGATTCCGGCGGAGGCGCTGGCATCCAGGCAGACCTCAAAACATTCGAGGCTCTTGGTTGCTTCGGCACCTCGGCCATCACCGCCATCACTGCCCAAAACACCCGTGGTGTCGATGCAGTCGAGGGGCTCGAACCTGCCATTGTGTCCGCCCAAATCAAGGCAGTACTCAGCGACCTCGACGTCAAGGCCGTCAAAATAGGCATGCTGTATTCTCCAGCTGTCATTGATGCTGTGGCTGCTGTGGATTTTGGATCCATCCCTGTCATCTACGATCCAGTGATGGTGTCAACTTCAGGCCACTCCCTCATGCAGCCGGAGTCCAAACAGTCGCTGAGAAAGTTGCTGACAAAGTGTACGCTGCTCACCCCTAACGCAAAAGAGGCTGCAGAGCTGTCCGGAGTGCCAATTGAGTCGCCGGCAGATATGAACACTGCGGCAGCCGCTCTCAGAACAACATACAGCCTTGACAATGTGCTAATCAAAGGTGGCCACATTCTGGGCGAGGCTGTTGAAGATCATCTTTACCAGGCTTCGCAAGACGTGGTTCTCTTTTCTCATCCTCGTGTTAATACGAGAGCAACTCATGGCACTGGCTGCACCCTCTCAGCAGCCATTGCCGCTCATCTGGCCTTGGGATCAGACCTGCAAGAAGCCACCAAAAAGGCCCTGTACTATGTATGGGGTTGCATCGAGTACGGCCTGACATCCGTTGGCACAGGCTCAAATGGCCCTCTCAACCACTCCTGGAATCTCCAACAGAGAGTAGTGCCCCTATCTACGTCCTTCAACAAACATCCATTTGTAACACTCATTCTCGAAGCTGCCGACAAAATTTGGGCCGATTATGTTGAACACCCCGTGTGTGTGGATATTGCCAAGGGCATCCTGCCCAAGGAGGGTTTTATCACCTACCTCTGCGAAGATTACAAGTATCTCGCTCACTACGCAAGACTCCACGCCTTAGTCTGCTACAAAGACTCAGAATCACCTCTCAGTCAGATCCAGTACCAGTCGCAGGTGCTGCAAAATATCACGAATGAAATGGAGCATCATGTCAAGATGTGCGAAGATTTCGGGATCCCACGAGATACTGTCGTCAATTGGAAAGAGTCTGTCACATGCACTGCCTACACAAGATATATGCTGGACGTGGCCACCACCGGATCTGTTCTGGAGGCCCATGTTGCGGCGTTTTCATGCCTCTACGGATACGGGGTAATGGGAAAGAAGATGGCAGCGATTTCCAAAAAGCTCGGCACTCTCGAAAGCAACCCGTACAAGCCGTGGCTTGATGTTTATAACAGTGAGGGTTTTTGGCAAGCGATTGAGAGTGGAATCAATCTCATTGAGGCTCACGTTGCGAATGAGGTGATCGGTGTCCAGGAGCTAGAGCGGTTGAAAGCAATTTTTGTGCGTACCACAGAGTATGAAATTGAGTTTTTCAATCTTGCTTTGACGTCTTAATTTATACACTCGTTATTTCGTACTCATGATTGATATTTAAAAAATCAAATCGTCTCGCTCGTGTAGCATGGCATACAAGTCATCGCCAGTAATTCGGAACATCTCGTCAATCCATGATGCTCTGAATGCGCCAGGTCCAAGCTTGCTCGCGCGCTCTCCGGCAAGGTTGACGGCGAGAAGCCCAGTCAAGGTTCCTATAAGTGGGCTTGGTGCACGGGCACACATGCAAGCTATAGCTGCAGCGGTCGAGCACCCAGAAGCGGTGATATTAGCCATCATTGCATCACCCGATTTGACTCGGTATATTTGAGTACCATCTGAGACGTAGTCAATGGCACCTGTCATACAAACCACCGTAGAAAGTTTTCTCGCTAGCTCAAGCACCATAACCTCTGCATCATCTTGAGCCGGACCAGAGGCATCTACACCCTTCGAGATTACGGATCTTCCGGCAAGGACTGCAATCTCGGAGGCGTTTCCTTTCACGACTGCCCAGCGAGCCGAGTCCAACATTTTTTTGGCAACGGCCCGTCTGAATTTGGATGCACCTACACCGACAGGATCAAAAACACAGGGATGACCGTGGCTGTTATTCGCTTGTGCAGCAATAATTGCTGCATCAATGTCCTTCACGTTGCCCATATTGTAAACAAAGGCACCGGAAATAGCTGCTAGCTCCTCCATCTCAGAGGGCTCTCCAGACATGATAGGACTGGCGCCGAAAGCAATGGTCACGTTTGCGTTATCGTTGATGGCCACGTTGTTGGTGATTTGATGTACCAGTGGGTTGGTGCTCTTCACCTTGTTTAATGTCTCAATCACCAGCTCCGTGTTGAGACCAAACTCTGCTTCCTTGTCAACAGTTTCCCATTTGTCCATGAAACTGTGGTGGCTTGTTGTAACTTGCCCTTTCATCTCCTCGCAGGCCAAACCAGGGGAACTCACTGCAGCGATTGCCGAGACCACAGCAGCTCCGTCAGGTCGCAAAATGCGTCCCTCCATTGTGCGGACCGAAGAAATGAGGAAAGTATTTAGAATGTTGGTTTTGTTGAGTCCTCCAATCAAACAAGTCGGCCCTTTATAATTCAATTTGTTGATCTCAAGCAAGAGATCGCGCACGCCAGTAGGGCCCATAGGCAGCTTTTTCAAATTCTTTGTCGCAGTGTTGTATACCGCACCAATGCCCAAATAGTCTGCATCCAGAGAGTTCAACAGTTCTTCTTTGTTGCCAACAGAAAGGCCAATGATTTTGCCTGGCGGAAGCAGCTTTCTGGCTGTCGCAATGGGCATGTCGTCCTGGCCCAGATGGACGCCGGAAGCATCCACCGCAAGAGCAACATCGATTCTGTCATTGATGATAAGCGGGATATTGTAACGATCGCATATTTTTTTGGTCCTGAGAGCTCTGTCAATGAAGTCTCTAGTTTCAGCTGTCTTCTCGCGCAATTGCACAATTGTAACGCCGGCTTTAAGGGCCTCTTCAAGATGGGTCTCGTAATTAACTCCCTTTGGGATCATATCAATATCTGTGACATAGTATAGTGTGAGATCGGGTCGCAGCTGGTTATTCAGCGCCATGATGGTTATATGATGGAGAGTTGCGCCACACGGCGGGGAATTTCTGTGGCGTCACTCCTCGCTGATTGCTCAGTTGTTGGGGAGTGGGCCAGTCAGGGGTGGAAATTGGGTGAGAACTGGGAAGATATTCTGCAAGGTTTGGAAAGTTCATTCCTGGTCAGCTAGCTAATGAGGAATGTCTCGCTCTAATTTCCTGACATGATATTCTCCTCCGCTTGACGTCTCACTCCACAGTGTCCGCTGAAATTCAGCACGTGAAACCTAATAGAGTTCTCCTCGGGGCCGCCTCAAAATTCAATTGGCGGCCCGCGCTTGGCGGGCCGAAAATTGTTGCCACTCTGAGCTGAGTCCGAAGCTAGGACTAGAGAAGTGATTTGCTCAATCTCAACTGAGGCGTGCTGTTGAGGGGATTCTGACTCCCGCCATTTGCCGCTGTCTACAGCAACCTCTGCAACTACCTCTCCAGCTCGCCCCGAAGGAGGGTGCAACACGGAGATAGCATACATATAGATGAGCTATTCGAGCTGGTTTTCATCCATTTCATCCAAATTCTCACAGCCAATGCAGCCTTCTGTGTTCATTGGACGCAGCCTACCAGACGCTGCATCTCCCACAGGGCTCCCAATCACAGAACCCGCTGTGGTGGTCCACTGGTCCACCGAGGCCCACAACCGAGAGATGGACGGCCTGTGTCAGGGGTACGAAAAGTAGCCAAATGCCTCGACGGAAAGTCGGCATTTCTCCACTCAAGTCTCAACTCCCGCTAATCAACCTGCACCTTGCAATCTTTCCAGCTTCCCCGCAACCTTGTCCCCACTTTCTCGTCTAGTTAGTCCCAGCCATTCAGAGACGGTCTCCTACTTGCACATAGCTTCGCGCGCCAGAAACCGCACTTGAGGACCGTCATCTTTTCACTCGACATTTTCTCCCACCTGTCCTCACGCACTCTCGCCTGCTTTTGAGAAAATTAATTCAGCCGTTTAAAGACAGCTCGCTCACCAGCACCTAACTGAGCGTTGTTTTCTGAATTCATTTTCTTGTTCCATCGTTGAAAAGTATCTTTTCGCACAGATATCAATCGCTTTCGCGTCTGTCTCGAGCCAATTTTGTTAAGGCACAAAAATACCGCGCCTTTTCCCTACTGTTTCCAAGATAGTAGTTTCCACTATAACTGTGTAAGCGTTACCGGATCAGCACACTATAGAGACTTCCAACTACACAGTCTCTTGCAATCTCTGCCCCTGCAAACTAAAATACGCAGAGATCTATCCCCTGGCGCCCCTAAATACTGACCACTGGAGTCTGCACCACAATTTCCGCAATCTCGTACTTTTTCAGTTTCCTTACCTCTTGAAATGACTTCCGCTCTTGCAAACCAGATGGAGTCTGTGTCCATCTCCGACAAGCCCTCGGCTGGCGGTTCGTGGAAATCCCAGCTCAACATTCCCCAGAAGGACGCCCGTCCCCAAACCGAAGATGTCACCAACACCAAAGGAAATGGGTTTGAGGACTTCTTTCTTAAACGTGAGCTTCTTATGGGTATCTTTGAAGCCGGCTTTGAGAAGCCCTCTCCCATCCAGGAAGAATCCATTCCAATTGCTCTCGCTGGCCGAGATATCCTTGCCCGTGCCAAGAATGGTACCGGCAAGACTGCTGCCTTTGTGATCCCGGCTCTTCAGCAGATTAACACCAAACTCAACAAGGTTCAAGCCCTCATCCTTGTCCCCACTCGTGAACTTGCCCTCCAGACTTCCCAGGTTTGCAGAACCCTCGGCAAGCACCTCGGTATCCAGACCATGGTTACCACCGGCGGTACCTCTCTCCGTGACGATATTATTCGTCTAAACGAAACTGTTCATGTGGTAGTGGCCACTCCAGGCCGTATTCTCGACCTTGCCGGTAAGGGTATTGTCGACTTTTCCGAATGTCCCATGTTCGTCATGGACGAGGCTGATAAGCTCCTGTCTCCCGAATTCACTATCATTATTGAGCAGCTGCTCGGCCACTTCCCCGCCGATCGCCAGATTCTTCTCTTCTCGGCTACTTTCCCGCTGGCGGTCAAGGCCTTTATGGACAAGCACCTCAACAAACCATACGAAATTAACCTCATGGATGAACTCACTCTCAAGGGTATCACTCAGTACTATGCTTTTGTTGAGGAAAAGGAGAAGTTGTACTGTCTTAATACTCTCTTTTCCAAGCTCAACATTAACCAGTCAATTATTTTTTGCAATTCCACGTCTCGTGTAGAATTGCTTGCCCGTAAAATCACTGAGCTTGGGTACTCTTGCTATTACTCTCACGCCAAAATGCTTCAAGCACACAGAAACCGCGTCTTTCACGAATTTCGTAATGGCGACTGCCGTAACCTGGTTTGCTCTGATCTGCTAACCAGAGGTATTGATATTCAGGCTGTCAACGTTGTTATCAACTTTGACTTCCCAAAAACTGCTGAAACCTACCTTCACCGTATTGGCCGTTCTGGTAGATTTGGCCATCTTGGTCTTGCCATTAACCTTATTAACTGGGAGGATCGTTTCAACATGTACAAGATTGAACAAGAGCTTGGTACAGAAATCAAGCCAATCCCTGCCAATATTGATAACGCACTTTACTGTGCTGATAATGAGATTTATGGCAATATTCCTAAGCCTTTCCCCATCTCTGAGTTGCCCAAAGGTCACACTCGTCCTTCGCAAGGCGGCCGTGGCGGCCGTGGTGGAGGTCGTGGCGGTAGAGGTGGACGCGGTGGTCAAAATGGCGGCCGTAGACCTCCACAAGGTGAACAGCCTCACGCTTCCCAGTAAGGGTCGCACATGAGCACCTATGCAGCTGTTATGCTGTGCCATTCACGCTTATGACTATGATGTTACGATTTGTTTTTGTTTTTCTGATGTTTGTTTTTCTTGGTTTCTCTTGATTGAAGTTTGTTTGAGAGCCCACATGGCTCTTGTTTGTTTGCGCATAATTTATGCAAAAGCCTTTTTTTGGGTGGAGTGTTGTCTGTTTTTGTTTTTTTCCAGATCATTCAACCACCTCATTTTTTAGCTGTAGATGAATATACTATTATTGATCTAAATCTTAGATGCTAGTTTTGGTTGGCGCCAATTGCCCACCCAAGCCCGCTAACGAGAAGATTTGAAATTTGATCTCTCTTTCGGTAACGATGATCAGCTGACACATTAGGAGATGACAGGTCTTGCCTTCGGATTTTGTGAGATACTGGGCTAAGCTCTTGACCGCCAATACTCTCTGAGATTTGTTGTTCAACACGTTTCCACTCGTTGAGAACAGATGCAATGCTTTCTCTCGGGCAAACGCTGATGCAGTAACTCAGCGCCGCAGCCTTCTTCTCCAAAATGTCTATCGGTGGAATATCGTCCCACAAAGCAGACACAAACTTTCCTACCTGGAAACAAGCAGTCCACGCGGTTTGACTGTTTGCGATACACAAGGATGGAATGCACAGCGAATGAGCTAGGTCAAATTTTCCAGAGGCCAATGCGGAATCAATACACATGGCTCTAACGCGAATGTCCACTGACTCAGAAACATAGATCTCGTCAAATCTTGTTCCATAGAAAAGATCTGAAGCGATTTCCGTCAAAAGAGATACAGCGTCACTGCATTCATTGAGCTCAAGAACTCGCTGAATGGTCCATAAAGGGTCTTCCTCTCTTATCATTTTAGGCGTCATAGAAACTGTTTCTTTTGTCGGTAGCACTTTTGTCAATGAAAACTGAGAAAGCTCGTTCACGGCCGTCACCAATGATCTAGCGCGTTCAACATCCTCAGATTTATTGCTCAAAAGAAGTTGTAAGCATTGTGCAGCATCCCTCATGGTACCTCTTGTAATGTTACCGTTTGTGGCTTTGTCGAACAATGTCGTAAATTCTTGCAAGACCATGTCAACGAAGACTTCTTGTGGGCAATAAGAAGCTAGATTGGCAGCGTATTCAAATTGGCGTTGACGTAGACTTGAGCGGAAAAGTTGTGCATCGATCCATTCTTGAGGAACTTTGGAGATGAAGTTGGTCTCTTTTAGCTCTTCAAGGTCCGCGTTAGTCTTTGCCCAATTGTGGCCATGGAGCATGATTATTTGAAGCACAAATGGCTTCTGCTGCTCTGCAGAGTAGTTTCTGCAAATAAATAGAGTGTCATAAAGAGATAGAGATGGCAAAACACTCACGACCCGGATACTTTGTGCCAGGGCAGTGATTGTATTCGGGGATTCTGACACGAAAAAATCAGCTGTAGGTTCACAAAGAGGCGAAACAGCAGAGGGAACGGCAACTGGGCCGAAGCTTCTCAGAAACTCATCTGGCCGACCATCCAGTTCTGTCAAAGTCCGCACAATTGCATCCAACTCCGCTAAACAGTCATGAGCACTCGAGCATCGGTAGCAAGCAAGAACCACCGGCCCAGAGAGCCTCAAAAATCCTTCGACTCCAGTTGAGACAGAGTTCAATATTTTGCGAAGAGCACTGTCATAATAAATATCAAGAAAGTTGCGAATCAGAAGCATGTTGTCGAGACTAGCAACCCAGCTGTACAGGAGGGACCAGTGCTGAGGAATGGCAGCTAAATGAGGAATAACCAATTCAATTGCCAGTTGCTGAATATTGTCAGGATTTGCATTCCTCAAAAGCCAGGCGACAGAATTGTCCATTTCTTCAAACTCAGCAATTGTCACCCAGGCATGAGAGTCTCTTGCTCTGTCGGCAATTACCACCACTCCATTGTACCATCTTTTCAATTCTTTGGAAGCCTGCCGATTGGCTGCAAACGTCTTGAACCATGCCACACGGCCACAATAGGCGTCAACCTTCCGAATACGTTGCCTGATCCAGTCATCAATGTCAGTGAATTCGGGCAAGGCAGAAGCTGGTAACAGGCCCTGACTTTCTTGAGCACCATTTGAAGTCAAATTTTCATCTGAAGGCGGCACGTTCTCGTGAAACAGGTCATATACTAATTGCACGTATTCTGATGGATCGACTGTTTCTGGAAGAAACTCCAAAAGAGCAGAGAGAGCTGTGTGGGGAAAAATACGACCCGAAGTCACATCAGATGTCAACCCTGCTAGATCTGCTAAGGCAGCGTACTTTGCTGCCACTGCTGCCATTGACACGTTGCGCTCTTGGCCAAGGGTTTTGTGGGGAGGTGGTTTCGGTGCTGAGGGTTCAGGCTGAGAAAGAGCAGTGCGGCTGTGATGATAGTAATGTAGGAAATTCAGCCTGAAAAGTTCATGGCAAGCCTGCGGCAAGCCGGTCCTGACAGTGCGGAAGTAATGCCGAAAGCTCACCATCTTTTAAAAAAGTACTTCGGGAGGATAAAAACACCATCTGCTACAATAGCTGCAGCAGAACACATCTCAAAGCGAGAAAACAAATCGTAGCTAGGAGCGCCTAATTGTTTTTAACGTCACGTGTGTCGGCGACTGTTCCATAGAAAAAAAAAAAATTCGGCACTCGAGGAGCTTGCAGCACTGTTATTTCGCTCAACCAAATGAAGATCCTACTTATCGGCAATGGTGGCCGCGAACACACTTTGGCCTGGAAGCTGGCCCAGTCCACGCAGGTTGAGGCAATCTACGTTGCCCCTGGCAACGGCGGCACCGCCCTTGAAAACAAGGTGCAAAATGTAGACATCTCGGCCTCGGATTTTGACGAGCTTGTCAAGTTTGCCGTCGCCAAATCAGTGGACCTGGTGATTCCGGGCCCCGAGCAGCCACTTGTTGATGGTATCGAGACACCGTTCCGCAAGGTTGGCATTCCAGTGTTTGGCCCTTCCGCCAAGGCTGCTAGATTTGAGGGATCAAAGACCTTCTCCAAAGACTTTATGGCCAGACATAACATCCCGACTGCTGAGTATCAAAACTTCACTGATTTTGACAAGGCTGTTGCCTATGTCAAGTCGGTCGACCACAAAGTCGTCATTAAGGCCTCTGGATTGGCTGCTGGCAAGGGCGTTTTGATGCCCGAGAGTGTGGAGGAGGCCATTGAGGCACTGAAGCAGGTCATGGTGGACCGGGCATTTGGTGATGCCGGTGATGAAGTGGTTGTGGAGGAATGCCTTGAGGGCGACGAGCTTTCTATTCTGGCCTTCTCCGACGGCTACACTGTCCTTGACCTACCATGTGCCCAGGACCACAAGCGTATTGGTGATGGAGACACCGGTCTCAACACCGGCGGAATGGGCACTTACTGCCCCACTCCTATTGCCACACCTGCTCTTGTCAAGGAAATGCGCGAGAAGATTCTGCAGCCCACCATTGATGGCATGCGCCATGATGGCTACCCATTTGTCGGTATTCTCTTCACCGGCATTATGGTCACTAAGAAGGGCCCCAAGGTCCTTGAGTACAATGTTCGCTTTGGTGATCCTGAAACTCAGTCTGTCCTGCCCCTCCTCAAAACAGACTTGGCTGAAATCATGCTGGCCTGTGTTGAACACCGCTTGGATGCCATCAACCTCGAGATTGTTGATGGTTTTGCCACTACTGTTGTCATGTCTGCAGCAGGCTACCCAGAGAGCTACCCCAAGGGCGACGTAATCACCGTTGACAAGGCCGCTCTTCCTGAAAATACCTTTGTTTTCCATGCCGGTACTGCTCTCAAGGACGGTAAGGTGGTGACCAGCGGTGGCCGTGTCATTGCTGCCTCTGCAACTGCCCAGACTCTCAAGGAAGCTGTTGCCAAGGCCTACAAGGGCTGCGATGCCATCACTTTCAAGGGCAAGTACAACCGCAAAGATATTGCTCACCGTGCCTTCCGTGACAGCCAAGTCCAGGGCATCACCTACGAGCAGGCTGGCGTTTCGGTCGATAATGGCAACAAGCTTGTTGAGCAAATCAAGGCAAAGGTCAAGTCAACCGCTAGGTCTGGCGCTGATGCGGCCATCGGTGGCTTTGGTGGTGTCTTCGACCTCAAGGCTGCTGGCTACTCCAACGACGCGCTGCTCATTGGTGCTACTGATGGTGTTGGCACCAAGCTCAAGATTGCTCAGGAGACTGGTATTCACAACACTGTCGGTATTGATCTTGTCGCTATGAGTGTGAATGATCTTATTGTGCAAGGAGCTGAACCGCTTTTCTTCCTTGACTACTTTGCTTGTGGCCACCTCGACATTCAGACTGCTGCCGACTTTGTGGCTGGTGTTGCTGATGGCTGTATCGACTCGGAGTGTGCTCTCATTGGCGGTGAGACTGCTGAGATGCCTGGCCTGTATCAGGGTGGTGACTACGACACTAACGGCACATGTGTGGGTGCTGTGGAACGCAGTGAGCTTCTTCCTAAACTTGAAAAGTTTGCTGAAGGCGACATTGTGCTTGGCCTTGCTTCATCTGGCTGCCACTCTAACGGCTTCTCTCTTGTCAGAAAGGTCGTTGAGCACAAGGGTCTCACCTTCTCCGATTCTTGTCCATGGGACTCCTCCAAGACTATCGGCGAGAGTCTTTTGACCCCGACTAAGATCTACGTTAAGCCCTTCAAGCCTGTTCTCAAGCAAGGTCTCGTTTACGGTCTGGCGAACATCACTGGAGGTGGGCTTGTTGAAAATGTTCCGCGCGTTTTGCCCAAGCACCTTGATGCTGTCATTGATGTCAAGACTTGGGAACTTCCTGCTGTTTTCAAGTGGCTGGGTCAGGCTGGCAATGTGCCCAAGGCGGACATTGCCAAAACGCTCAACATGGGTATTGGTATGGTTGCTATCTGCAAGCCGTCTGATGCTGACGCTGTGCTGGCTCTGCTGGCAGAGAATGGTCAGAAGGCCTTCAAGGTTGGCACTCTACAATCGGGCACTGGTGTCTGTACACTCAACAACACCGAGAATTGGTACTAGAAAGTTCATTCACATGTTATTATAATATAGTCAAACAAGACCACTGTATCCTGCCAGCTCTAGCTCGTCTAAAAAAAGGGATTCTGGGCCTGCACCTGGCCAAGCAAGTTATTTACATTCTCATAGACCGAGAAGACAATGCCGCCTGAAACTATTACTCTCACGAAGCGAGGCGCTGCGCCACTCCAGAATGTACTGATGCCCTCCTCGGTGAATATCCGGTAGGCTCCCGTCAGAGAATTGTGATAGAGCTTTTTGCCGTTCACCGATTGCATGCGGGTCTTGATGAAGTCGATGGGCTGTGTTGCAGCCACCTCGGCAGCGCCAGCACCTGCACCAATGATGAAGGTGATATACGACGGCAAAGGCGTAGAATCATTAGGCTGGATAGCTTGTTTCAGAAAGTTGTAGGTAGTAAAACGGACAGCCGAGTTCATGACTTGGCGCAGAATTGTGGGGTTGAATCCCTGGACAAAGGCCCATACTCCACGCGTACGCAGCATATCATAGATAGTGGCTCTGAAACCACTGAGTTCTGGATTGAGTTGGTAGAGTCCTGGTCCTGCTGCCGCTGGTGGTCGCACTGCCTTGGGGCGAATCTTTTTAGGCTGCGCTTCCGCATGCTCAGTAGTACTGGGCTTGTTGATGGCGGCATGGCTAGCGTTGACCGCAATTTCTGCCAGATTACGCTTTGAAGACACAGCACCCGCCGAATTATCGATCATTGTTGTCTTGATGGACTCAAACGGCACCACAACCAAGCTTTCGGCAAACCCCGTGATCATGCCAGCCACAACAATCTGCGGAGCAGACACATCTTTCTGTCCATCACGCATAAAACCGGTTGCCCAGTTGTAGACATTGAACCTCACAGCTGCTTTGATGCTATTTCCAACCACCAATGCCTGCAGGCCTCGGTAGTAGATGCTGCCTGGAGACGGCATTTTGAAAACTCCACTAGGGGAGGTGGCTCTGAAGAGCTGCTGGCGGACCTTCAGGTACTCCAGGGGATATGTAAGTGTAGCTTCGGTTGCTGCGGCGGTCATGCCCGCAATCGTCGTAGTCAGCAACGAGTCTGCCATTGTTTCCTAGAGGGCGGACAGCGAAGTAGCAACGTTCAGCGGCCCTCGATGAGGGCAAATGGTGCACGGCTGTCATCTCCTACAGGCACGGCTGTGCGTCACTTTGGCTCTGGCTTGAAAGGAGAGCTCCTTCTCTCTCAAACGTGTGCGCTGGCTTGCTAAAAAGATGGAGCAAATCCAAGACGAGCCCTCAGTTGAGGCTCTCACTACGCTCTCAGCCTCGGTGGCGATCACGAGAATCTCTCACAACGCAGCCTCCGTGCTGGAGGCCGCAGCCAAGCCGCGGACAGACAAAATAGTCGTCCGGTTCAAGCCAGTGGGTTCTACGCCGAGGCTCAAGCAGCCACTGTTCAAGATACAGGGAAATCAATCCTTCTCTGTAATTGTCAACTTTCTTCGTCGCCAGCTCAACTACAGGGCTGGCGATGCCTTATTCTGCTACATCAATTCCGCATTCTCGCCTTCTCTGGACTCCACAGTGGGAAACCTGTTTGACTCTTTTGGAGTCGATGGTGAGTTGCATGTCAACTATTGTCAAAATGTGGCCTTTGGTTGAGATGGTTGATTGATCTAGGAGTTCAGTTGTTTGAAACCGAAAGGTAAATCAGTAATTGTGGGAAGACATGCGAGCCAGATCATACTGCTGGGACTGGCATATTCCCACCACTGACTTTACTATTCATTTCCTTGTTCATTCCTGCGCATCTCACCCTCTTCACGAGCTCCCTTGCTCTGCTTGCATGTTTTGCTGATTGATCACGTGATATTATCACGTGATCAAGTTTTCTCCGCCTCCGGCCACGCACTAGCTAGCAATGTGGCACACAGAGTCCAAGCCATCCCACAACGACCCCTCAGCATCTAGTCATAATGTCGTTTTCTCGCGCCAAAGCCAACATGCGAGCTTTGGAAGCCAAGGCTGACACTCTTCTTCTGCAATACTCCGCTTTCCAGCAAAACCCAGCTGCCCAAATATCTGCTGAGGAAGCCAGTGTTCAGGCCGAAATTGAGGATCTCTTGGCTAAGAGCAAAACTGCAATTGAAGGACTCCAGCAGTTAGCGGAAGCCGAATCATCTTCCACAAAGACAAGCCAAGTCGCGCGCTCTCAAGAGGTGCTTGCCGACCATACGCGCGACTTTGAACGAATCAAAGGACAGATCGCTCAGGAACGCAATAGAAGCAATTTACTGTCGTTTGTCCGCTCTGACATTGAGAGCCACAGGCGTTCGGCTACGCCAAGCACCGAAGCAGATTACATGCTTCAAGAACGACAGCGCATTGACAACTCCAATAGCCTGGCAGATAACTTGCTGAGCCAAGCGTACGAGACGCGTGACGAGTTTCTTAGGCAACGAGCATCTCTGGTAAACATCAACCGTCGTATTGCTAGTGCGGCATCGCATGTGCCTGGTCTCAGCACGCTCATCTCCAAGATCAACACCCGCAAGAAGCGTGACTCTCTTATTCTAGCCACAGTTGTCTCCGTGTGTATTTTGCTGATTTTCTTTGTGAGATGACGTTTGAAATGATCCTTGATGAATTGCATGTATTTAATTTTGGCATATCATATAGCCGAGTAATATGGATAAATGATGTGGAAAGGCTTGCGCCTTATTAACCAGATTCCCGGACCAAAATTCGAGTCCTGGGATGCTCCGACTATCAGTCTAAAAGAGACCGTCAATCTCTCCATCTTCAGTCACTTCAACGTTCATGAACCCAGCATATGTTGGCAGGCCCGGGATGGTCATAATCTCTGCAGCCAGAGCATACAAGTAGCCAGCTCCAACAGAAGCACGAACATCTCTAATCGGCACTGTGAAACCAGATGGAACGCCCTTCAGCTTGGGGTCGTGTGACAGAGAATATTGGGTCTTTGCAATGCAAATGGGCAGATGACCAAAGCCCATCTTGGTGTATCTCTCAATCTTTTCCCTAGCGAGTGGGCTCAGCTCAACGCCATCAGCACCATACATCTCCCTGGCAATTGTATTGAGCTTCTCCTCAGCGGTGGTGTTGACATCATACAGAAGTTTGAAATCAGAAGGCTTGTTGGCAGCACGAATAACACCTCTGGCAAGATCAACAGCACCAGCACCACCCTGCTCCCAGTGGTTGGTAGGAATGGCATCATCAGCACCGGCCTTGATGGCCTCCTCGCGAATCACAGCCAGCTCGGAGTCAGAATCAGTGACAAATCTGTTGATGGCCACAACCACAGGAACGCCATATGCCTTTGCATTAGCAATCTGCTTCTTGAGATTGGCAGCTCCCTTACGGACAAGCTCAACATTCTCCTGGGTGTACTCCTCAGACAAAGGAGCGCCTGGCTTGACGTCGGGGCCACCTCCGTGAAGCTTGAGGGCTCTCACTGTGGCAACGATAACGACAGCATCAGGAGTAAGACCAGAAGTTCTACACTTGATGTTGAAGAAACGTTCACCACCCATTGTAAAGTCGAAGCCAGCCTCAGTGACAACATAGCCAGCATTAGCTGGATCCTCGTCTGCTTCTGTGCCAGCGAGCTTGAGAGCGATCTTGTCAGCCACAATGGAAGAGGCACCGATAGAAATGTTAGCAAAAGGACCGGCATGAACGAGAACAGGAGTACCTTCAAGCGTCTGCATGAGTGTGGGTTTGATTGTCTCCTTCATCAAAGCAGTGAGGGCACCGCCAGCTCCGAGGTCGTCAGCGGTAACAGGGTTGCCTTGTTTATCGGCAGCAACCACAATTCTGCCTAGACGCTCACGCATATCCTTGAGGGAAGTAGAGAGAGCCAAGATAGCCATACACTCGGAAGCGACACTGATGTCAAAGCCAGTTTCGCGGGTGTGACCCTTTTCCGTAGGTGCCTCACCAATAGTAATACCACGCAAGAAACGATCGTTGCAGTCTACTACACGCTTCCAAGTGATAGTGGCAGGGTCAATATCCAAGCGAGCAAATCTGGTGGCTTCTTCTTCGGTAAGACTATTTGGATCCGTTTTGTCAATGCCAAGGCGCTTGAGACGGCCCAGCATAGACTTGGTAAATGTCCTCTTGCCGCCCTTGCTCGGGACCAGGCGTTTGTAGAGGGCAGCATCCTTTTGAGTGTCTTCATGGAACATTCTTGTATCAATCGCAGCAGCCAAAAGATTGGTAGCGGCGCTGATGGCGTGGATATCACCAGTCAGATGCATGTTGAACTCATCCATCGGGATGACCTGCGAGTAGCCACCTCCGGCTGCACCACCTTTGATGCCAAACGTTGGGCCCATTGAGGGCTGGCGGACATTAGCAAAGGCAAGCTTTCCAAGGTGAGCGCCAAGGGCCTGGACAATGCCCACAGTGGTGGTAGACTTGCCCTCACCAAGGGGAGTGGGCGTGATGCCAGCGACGAGAATGTACTTTGCATCCTTTCTGTCCTTGAGACGATCGAGAATGTCAAGTGACACCTTTCCCTTG
The DNA here is from genome assembly GCA_030561725.1 of Grinbergsozyma bentonensis. NCBI lineage: Eukaryota > Fungi > Ascomycota > Dipodascomycetes > Dipodascales > Trichomonascaceae > Grinbergsozyma > Grinbergsozyma bentonensis. Next base: position 80,416 of record JAKTYB010000006.1, on the reverse strand, counting down.
TAGGCACCATAGTTTTCTAGCTCATGCTCGGTGAAGCCGAGCTCTTTGGCGAGAGAACGCACCTTCTTGGGAGTCTGCGCACGCGAAATGGCAATGTCAGAAGGAACAGGAGATTTGAGCTCGAGAGGCAGAGGGCCAATGTTTCGCGAGGCATTGGTTTCTTGGAAGCGCTTGGCCGACTCCATGACATTTTGGACGAGCATGGCAACGGTCATGGGACCCACTCCGCCGGGAACGGGTGTAATGGCACCAGCCACTTTGGAGACGCTCTCGTAGTCGACATCGCCAACGAGGCGGACACCAGACTTTTTGGTGTCATCGGGAATGTAGTTGATTCCAACGTCGATGACGACAGCACCAGGCTTGACCCAGTCGGCCTTGACATAGTTGGGGATACCGACAGCAGCGACAACGATATCAGCTTGGCGCACAATCTGCGGCAGGTTTTCCGTGTATCTGTGACAAACCGTTACTGTGGCGTTCTTGTGACGGAGCAGAGCAGCCACTGGCGTGCCGACAATGTCGGACCGGCCAATGACCACAGCGTTCTTGCCCTTAACGTCCACATCAGCGGACTTGAGAATCTCCATGACGCCCTTTGGAGTGCAGGGCACAAACATGGGGTTTCCACCACGCTTGGACAGCTCACCGACGTTGAGCGGACCAAAGCCATCGACGTCCTTTTCCGTTCTCACGGCGTTGGTGACAGCCGTTTCGTCGAGGGCTGCCGGGAGGGGAAGCTGGACGAGAATGCCATGAACGGAGGGATCGTCATTCAGAGCATCAATGTGATCGAGGATCTCGGCATTGGTGGTAGAGTCCGGGAGCTTGTGGACTTTGCACTGCATGCCAGCTTCATGTGCGGCCTTGACCTTGGAGCGGACGTAGGTCGAGGAGTCGGGCCGATCGCCGACCTGGACAATGGCCAGGGACGGGTTGAAGCGAGAGTGCGATTCCTTGGCAAGGGCAATTTCGCGGTGAATTCTATGGCGGATGCTCTTGGCCAGAGCCTGGCCATTGAGAACCTTTGCGTCCAAGCAGATGGCGGAGACGGAAAGGGCACGCATGGGCGGGAGACGCCGCAGACGGCGGGATCCAGCGGACAGCATATGTGTAGGTCTGCAGGAAAGCGAGGGAGAGAAGAAGAGGTTAAATACTCGAGGATCCTGCCAGCACTGAGTAAAAGACAAGGGCGTTGCCTCTGCGGGAAAAAGTTTTAGGGCCACACCTCTTTCCTAATCGGGAACCAGTCATCGTTCATCTGTCAAAATCTGCTGCAGGCCTGCGTTTGGCTGGGGGGGCTCGGGCCGGCAGCATCGGCCGGGGAAAAAGGATGGGGGAAGAGGAGTGGTTGCCCCCCTCTCCCCCACCCCCCGAATCTTTGAGGGGCTCGCGGATAAATTTACTATAGGACACCCCCAAATTCAGCTGCCTCCTGGCAGTGTCTTCGGCGTGCACTAAACTCACCCCAAGTTTTTCCGGGTCCCATTATTGGTGCACGTGAAAAACCAGCTTTTGGGAATTATCTTCACATAACACTCTACAAACCACCGCTTTGGCGATTCAACGCACTCCATGATCGGTACAGGCGCCGTATGGCGCTGTCCGGCACTTTTTTCTGCGCGTCGGTACGCTTCTTTTCTGTCCGGAAAGAAGAATAAGGGCCCTGCCCAGGAACCAGAGCGCTCCTCCTTTGTCCATGACTACACTGTCACCCCGGCAACGTACTCCTACACTACCGACCAGAACCAGGAGCTGTTTGAGCGCTTCCCGCTCATGAATGCCAAGCGCCTGGCTCGTTTGAAGCAGAGGCCGCGCAAAGTCCGCATGCTGGCCAAGGACTTTATGGACGATTCCCTCTATAACCCAAACTACGGCTACTTTTCCAAGCAGGTTGAAATCTTTTCCCCCAAGCCCTTTGCATTCAAGGAACTCAATGATGCCGACGAGTTTCTCGCCAAGTGGACGAGCTCGTACGATGGTGTCGATTCGACCAATCCGCATGCCCAAATGTGGCACACCCCTACCGAGCTATTCCAGCCCCACTATGGCAGAGCGCTGGCTCGCTACCTCCTCATGAACTACAAGCTGAGCCTGTACCCGTACCACGACCTCATTGTGTACGAAATGGGTGGTGGCAACGGTACGCTGATGCTCAATGTGCTGGATTACCTGCGCGAGCACCAGCCCGAGGTGTACGAGCGGACGCAGTACCGCATCATTGAGATCTCGTCCAACCTGGCCAGCATCCAGGATCACGCCCTCAAGGTGAAGGCCAAGAGCAGCGGCCACCAGGACCATGTGCAGGTCATCAATAAGTCGCTGTTTGATTGGGACCAGGAGGTGTTGGACCCGTGCTACTTTGTCGCTCTTGAAGTGCTGGACAATCTGGCCCACGACGTGATTCGCTACGACAACAACACGCTCAAGCCGTACCAGGCCTATGTGGTGGTGGACGGCAATGGCGACATGACGGAGGTGTATTCGGACAAGCTTGATCACTGGGCGACTCAGTTTTTGTCGCTGCGAAGCGACATGCCCGAGTACGCGCCGGCGTGGGAGCTCGGGTACCATCCGCTGGCCCAGCCACGGGCACTGCGGCGGCTGAAGAACATGGCCTGGCCGTTTCGCGGAGACCTGTCTGACCCGGAGTACATTCCGACCCGGTATTTGGAGCTGCTGCATGTGCTGCGCACCAAGTTTCCGCAGCACCGGCTGCTCATGTCGGACTTCAACGAGCTGCCGCAGAGCATTGCCGGCTACAACTCGCCGGTTGTCCAGACTGTGCTGGAGAGGGCCATGACTCCTGTCACCACCTACATGGTATTGCAAGGCTACTTTGATTTGCTGTTCCCGACGGACTTTGACCTGGCGGCCAGCCTCTACTCGCGAGTGTGCGGCAAGCACATTAGCACCAGCAGTCATGGGGAGTTTTTGGAGGCGTGGGCCGAGGATGGGGCCACTGCGACGCAGTCTGGAGAGAATCCCATGCTGTCGTTCTACACGAATGTCTCTTTTCTTTATAACTGATGGACGTGGCTGATGGCCATTGCGACCTGACTGATGTATATAGTGGACTCCAGAGCCAGCTGGTCCGGAACAATGAGCGCACGCAGCGAGGCGTGCTATACAAGACAATATAAATTGCCTCAGCCTCCCCAGCCTCCCAACCTCCAGCTTTTGCAGTTGCCAGAGCCGGCTGGGTCCGCTCAGCCCGCTGGGCGTTGCAACTTCGCCGCTGGGCGTTGTGCGTCGCTGCAACTTCCCACTCACAAAACCCATCCTCAGCACTCAACCATGTCTCTGAAACACACACTGTAAGTAGTCGCGACCGAAGCGGGAGGGCATTCTAACGCAGGACTGTGGGCATTCCCTTTGAGACCGGAAAGCAGGCCATGACGGCGTTCCAGTCGATCGACCCGGATCCGGCGCTCAAGCCCGGCCAGTTTCGGCGAGAGATGCTGGTGGACGAGGCAGTTTTGAGGGTCAAGTTTTCTGCCAGCAGCGACAGCGTGCTGCGAACGGGGGTCAACAGCTTTCTGGACTATGTGGGGCTGGTGGTGGAGTGTTTGGACGAGCTGGCGCCCGAGGCGCTGGCGGCCGAGCGACCGGGGCCAAAAAATCAAGAATAATATATTTGCATCTAATAACAGCCTGTGCCGCGCCTACCTGGACGTGTCCACGACATATCGGCCGACAATCTGGCCGGCCTCCATGAGCTCATAGACCTTGGCGAGCTCCGAGAGCCCGACGGTCTTGATGGGGCACTTGATGAGGCCGCGCTTGAAAAAGTCGAGCGCCTCCTGCGTGTCGAGACGGTCGCCGACAATGGAGCCCTTGATGGTGACGGCGCGGACGACCTGGCTGAAGACCTGCGAGTGCACGTAGGCGTCGGCCGGCAGGCCGACGAGCACAATGGTGCCGACCGGGCGCACGTACTCGGTGGAGGCGGTGATGGCGGCCTCGGCGACCGCGACGTGGACCACGCCGTGCGGGCCGCCGTTGGTGGCCTTGACGATGGCGTCGTTGAAGTCCTTGCCCTTGTACTTGCGGAAGTCGATAAAGTCGGTGCCCTCGCCGCCGAGCTCCTTCACCAGCGCCTCCTTGTCGGCGCCGGTGTCAATGCCGACGACGCGGAAGCCCATGAGGCGCGCGTACTGCACGGCGAGCGAGCCGAGGCCGCCGCCGGCGCCCGTGATGGCGACCCACTGGCCCGGGTGGCAGCCGGTCTCCTTGAGCGCCTTGTAGACGGTGATGCCGGCGCACAGGATCGGCGCCACCTTCTCGAGGTCAATGTCCGGGTCGAGGCGTGCGGCGTGCACCGCGTTGGCGGTGGCGTACTGCTGGAACGAGCCGTCGTGCGTGTAGCCCGACAGCACCTGGTCCGGGCACACCGTCTCGTGGCCGCCCATGCAGAACTCGCAGCTCAGGCACGACGAGTTGAGCCACTTGATGCCGGCGTGGTCGCCAATCTTCCAGCCCTTGACGTTGGCGCCCATGCCGACCACGACGCCGGCGCCCTCGTGGCCGCCGACCAGCGGGAGCTTGACGGGCAGCGGCCAGTCGCCCTTCCAGGCGTGCAGGTCCGTGTGGCAGACGCCCGAGTACTTGACGTTGATGAGCAGCTCGTCGCCGGACGGCTCGGGGACCGGGATCTCCTTGTACTCGAGCGGCCCGCCGTTCTTCTCAAAGACGACGGCCATTTGGGTTTTGGGGACAGACATTGCGATGGTTGCTTGTGTGGTTTTGCTGGTGGTTGGTGGTGGAGTGTAGGCAGCAGTCCGGGGCGCGGCGGCCGTATTTATAGGCAGGCGGGGCAGCCATCGCGCAGCACGCGCTGCGGCTGCGGCCGGCCTGGCAACTGAGGCAAGCAGCATTGGCACAAGGTTCGCTTGGTTGGCGTGTCCTGCTCGGGTGTGTGTGGGTGAGGCCTACCGATGGCTTCCGAGGCGATGGGGGGTGGGGTGGTTTTGGGTTTGCTGCAGGGCGGCCGCGGAGTCAGGAGGGCGCTTGGGGGTGCTGCCCTGTGGTGCCACGGCGCAGGCTTTATACGCTCCGCCGGCCTCTGCCGTATTCCGGAGCCCGCGTGGGGGGCTTGCCGCGCTGCCTGCTGACTGATTGGCGCGCGCCCCGGCCGCTACTCCCCCCCAAGTCTGTGCGTCGCCCAGGGCGCGCTGGTTCTCGCTGCTGCCCCCCCGCCTCCCAGGTGTGGCAGCAGCCGCTGCACCGCGATCCCCCCGGCGGTACACTGCCCATCACCAGCAGGCGGCAGCCCGGAGAAACCCTCGACAGCGTCACAAGGCCACCTGCATCGAGCCCTTGCCGGAAAAACTTTTGGCCCACTTTCGCCCCAGCCCTGGCGGATTGTTCCGAACCACCCCACCGCTGCCCGGCGTGATTCTCCGCCCATGGCATGATTTTTCCCGCCCCGTCCTGCAGCGTCTCCCGCACCCGCATGCGCGCGCCCAGTCACCCCACCGCGCCTGCCCCACGCCGGCCCCTGTCACTGCCCCCGCCGCCCCCCCCGCCCCGCCGGGCCCCGGACGGCCCAGCCCCGTTCCCCCCGCCCCCCCCCCCGTCAGGGCTGGCATTGAATTTGCATGGATGGGGATATACTTGCGGGGGTTGTGTGCACGCACAGGCCCTTCAGAAGCGGGGAGCTGTGCCCAGGCAGATCTGCAGATATTTCTGGAATTGGCTCTCGAGCCCAATCGCGGGCGCTGTTCCTCGACTCCGTAGAGCTCACTCACACTTGGCGCTCGCTGCCCGGGTGCTTGCTGGAGAAAGAGCACTGGATCGCAAGCACAGCACTGTAAACACTGTGCCCGCCCAGAACTACTCAAAATATAACCCATTTAATTCGCCAAACCCGCTGGCCACAACTTCCACCCCCTGTGCCCTGGGCAGACCAGGTCGGGGGCGGTGCCCCACTACTTTTCTCCATTCCTACACAACAATGGCCGACTCCGAAGATCTGATGGAGATTGACACAGGCGCAGCCAGTACGTTCTTTTTCAGCAGCAAGATTCATTACTTCTTACTAACGCAGTTCTCGGCGCTGGAAAAGGCGCAGCCATCAAGTGTAGGTAGACTCGTTTGGGCTCACCGCCTCTACAAAAAACTAACCAAGCCGTGGAAGGATGGGTCGTCATTGTCACAAATCTCCACGAGGAGATCTCCGAGGAGGACGTTGAGGACCACTTTGGCGAGTACGGTGAAGTGGTTGACGTCCATTTGAACCTCGATCGCCGCTCTGGCTTTGTCAAGGGATATGCTTTGGTGGAGTACCAGACGCTTGAGCAGGCCGAGGCAGCGGTTGCGGCTTCGGGGGTGGAGATTCTGGGCAAAAATGCTACTGTCGACTATGCCTTTGTTCAGCTGGGGCTGCCCAGTCGGCGAAGAAGCAGGAGTCGTAGTCGGAGCAGGAGTCCTGACGAGTTGGCAAGTTAGAACATGTGGATGCGGGGAGGTGCAGAGTCCAGGGTTTTGCCGAGCACCGGGTCTTGTATAGGCGCGGGGATCCGGAGCGCACTGGACTTTGCAGCGGCTCTTTGTCCAATTGCAGCTCTCCAAGTTTGGCTGGCTGGCTGGCTGGCTGGCGAGCTGGCTAATTGGCTCCTCAATGAACGTCGACTTGATTTGTATTTATTAGACCTTGAAAATTGCATACTGCCGCGAAATAGCTGTTTACCTGGAATCTCTGACTATAACTTCACCGTCGCTGATCGTCCATATTTGCTTCCCTCCCCTGTTGCTCTGCTACTCGTAGTTGCCTGCCCCGCCCCGCGCACTACTATCAGCGACGAATACTCCAATGAGGCCCAGGCTTCTTCCTGAGAGAACACCGACGCCGCAGAAGAAAACGCTGCGAAGACAAAAACTGAATTCTGCCCAAACTACTTTATATTGTTTACTCATCCAATCAACTTCTCCTTCCATACGCCCTCTTCTACCATACGCCGCTCCGTCCCTCCCTCGCGGACCCCTCTGGACCTACCTCCCACTTAGTAGCTGGTGTGCTTCACCCACTACCAACTCTCCGTCCTACATGCCAACGACGGCATCAGCTAAAATGGCGGCCAAAGCCGCCAAACTTGCCCGTATCAAGGCCTCAGCATCTCCTGCGCCCTACGCCAAGACTCCTCTGGCTGAAATCATCTCCGCATACAAACACTCTTTCTCGCAATGGATCGCAGTCTACGTGTACACGTCGTTTGCCATCATTATGCGCTCTGCCGTCGGACTCGGCTCCTACTCGGGCCAGGGAGTAGCTCCACTGCACGGCGACTTTGAGGCCCAGCGCCACTGGATGGAAATCACCAACCACCTGCCTCTTTCGCAGTGGTACTTCTTTGATCTCCAGTATTGGGGTCTCGATTACCCACCCCTTACAGCAGCCCACATGTGGCTGATTGGAAAGATTGGCATTCTCATCAACCCCGAGTGGTTTGCTCTCAATTCTTCCCGGGGCTTTGAGGACGCTTCTCTCAAGGCATTTATGCGCGCCTCCGCCATTGTCTCGGAAGCTGCCATCTACATCCCGGCCATTATTCTGCTCGTCAACCGCTATGCGCGCTACTATAGCCTCACAAGCATTGAAATTGCCATTGTCACGGCCGCAATTCTCTTCCAGCCCTCCCTCATGCTCATCGATCACGGACACTTTCAATACAATTCTGTCATGCTTGGCCTTTTCGCTCTCTCTCTCTACAACTTGCTTTCGTCAAGCTACTTGCTTGGAGCCTTCTTCTTTGTTCTCTCCATCTGCTACAAACAAATGGCCCTCTACTATGCCCCGCTCATTTTTGTTTTCCTGCTCACTGTCTGCATCAAGCCGAGAATCATGATTGGCAGGTTCCTCATGATTGGCATCACCACTGCCTTTACATTTTACATTTGCTTTGCTCCCTTTTACAACGCAGGCGGTCTTGAGCAGCTGGCCCAAGCCGTCCACCGCATCTTCCCCTTTGCGCGCGGTCTCTGGGAAGACAAGGTGGCCAACTTTTGGTGCACCGCAAACACCTTTGTCAAGTTCAAGAATTTGATTCCCTCCACCCAGCTTCAGAAATTGTCTCTTGCTGCAACTCTTTTCTCCATCTCTCCGGTTCTCTACTTCACATACAAGAATCCAAATCGTCAGTTGCTGCCGTGGTCCTTCTCGGCCTGCGCCTGGGGATTTTTTCTCTTCTCCTTTCAGGTGCACGAGAAGTCTGTGCTTCTGCCTCTGCTGCCAGCTACCCTCTTGCTGGTTGTTCCGGACTCGCAGGTCGTTGCCACCGTTGTTTGGATCAACAATGTGGCCCTTTTCTCCATGTGGCCACTTCTCAAACGAGATGGTCTTGACATGCAGTACTGGGTGGTATCCCTGTGCTGGAACTGGCTGATTGGCTCCAAGGCCACTCTCATCCCCCCAGGAATCATCAACCGCCTTGTTCTCGGCGCATCATACCTGGGCATGGCCGCTATCCACTACGTTGAATACACCCAGCCGCCGCCAGAGCGCTACCCAGATCTTTGGGTCATTGCAAACACAACCTTGTCGTTTGCTTGCTTTGCATTCTTCTACTTGTGGTGTGTCTACAACGTGTATGAAAAGTCTGCTGGGCCTGCACGCTCAGGTGAGAAAGCTAAGCAAGCATAAAACCTGTAAATACCCCCTAATTCATTTTATGTAATGCTACGCAAATATACCACAGCTCGGGATCGTGATATTCTTCAACTGCCTGTCTGAGCGAAACAATCCCCAGTGACACTCCCATTCCTGGTTATCTGCAATGCCGCGTTTCCATTCCTGATCCACCAACTCAAACCAGTACCAACCAATATCTGCATTGATGTTGCTACAGACCCATTGGTCAAGAAACTCTTGGAGCTCGCTTTCGCCGGCCACGGCACCTTCCATCTGGCCACCAGCAGTGGGCCAACCAACCTCCGACAAAGACAGCACACCGTTATAAGGAGCTATCGAATTGTAAACGTATTTGAGCAAATAGTCGTATGTCCAGGTGGTAGATTCGTTAACACGAACTCCACCAAAGAAGGGGTGAACATTGGCCGCAGCGATGTCTACATGGGCGGCTACAGTATGATTCCACAGCGATCCAATCTCACTTGTACCCACAGGTACTGATATGTTCATGGAAATGAGGCGAAGCCGCACCTGATCAATGTATGTCATAAGCTCTTTTTCAGACAAAGCTTGTTTGAACAGCACCTCGTTCCCTACAATGACAGAATCAATCAGTGTCTGCGGGTAGCGGCTGAAAATGTCCTCCATCTGGCTGATTTGGCGAAAGTTCGTTGTTGTGTTGCTGTCAATGGCTAACCCAAGTGAAATCGTCAAAGTCGCATTAAGGTCTTCAATAGCATTGAGAACCAACTCCACCTGTTGACAGTCAGTGCCGTACATGCGAACGTGTGTTGTCAGCTGATCTAGCAGTGCCACGTCTTTTGACACATCCAGCTGACTGACAGTGCAGGCAGGGTACAAAACTCCGTCAGGATTATAGGCAATTCCATAGAACACCTTATTTAGCCGGGGATCATCGAGGAGGTTTTTGATTTCATCATGATCCCTAAAATAGTGTTCTCTGACGGAATTTCCAGCCGTGTCTACAGGACGGACAATATACTGAACAGGCTGTCTTATGGGGTTGAACGCACCGCTTTTCCACATGTAAAAGGTATAGATATTTGCAGAGAGTGACAGAATTAGAAAAATGAGAACGACAACGAGACTTAGAGTCAGGCAAAAGCGTTTGCGCTGTACGAAGGACTTTACGGTTTTACCAAACGATGAGAATGACAGCATGGACTTGTTAGACGAATTTGAACTACCGGAACCTGGGGTACCGTTAGCCAAGGTTGGAACAGAGCTTGAGTTGCGAGAAGCTGACAGCTCTTCCAGGTACCCTCGGCTGAGACTATTACGAGAGGAGTGCTTAGGACTTCCCGAAAGTGGAGAAAAGTCCAGGTTCGATGGCTGAGCAGTTGGAAGGCGACTAGAGGCCGGAGAGGCTTGTAGCTGAGGAGTGCCACTTCTGGTTGATGGTGTAACTGGGCCAGAGACTAAACCAGAAATGAGAGGGTCCACACTGGCAGCAGAATCTGCAGGAAGCCCAGGAGGATTGCCATCTCCTAGTGGAGGGAAGGGGTGACTGGCGGTAAGCTCGTCGACAATGTCAGCGGTTCCCGGTTCCTCTCTGCGCATTGCTGAGGGAGAGATAGAAAGCTCGTCGGTGGGATTTGTTTCAAACTCGATTTGCAGAGTCAGAGGACTACTTTTGGATGGTGAATGGGGGTACATTGGTGATTTGCCTTTGTTTCTGTTCATGAAACGATTTGCGACTGGGGTCAAATCGGACTCAAAGTCAAACGCGTCCGACATTGTTAATGAAGAGAAGAAAGGAAGAAATTCTATGCTTATGGTTGAAAATCGTTCTACTTTACATTGTTTTGCTGGTCATATGCTATCAGGATTCTACCACTATGGCATGGGCAGTAGAAAAATCACTTGCAGAATCACCTGAAAAACTGTCAAAAGAGCCATCGGTTGTATATATAACCAAAGGTGAACACTATGGAGTCAGGCTTTGAAAGGTGTCGACTTCTGCCGCCACAGAACCTGTGCCTCTGTCAGCTAACGGAACCTTCAGAAGCAGAGTGCCCCAGGAGCAGCTCATAATAGTCGGGGCACAGAAGAAAATTTCACAAACAGGCAGGTTGTGATCTGAAGCCGCATGCATCTCTCTTCCAGGTTGTTATCAGCCGACGGATAACGACTGATAGCCAGCCAGTCAACACCAGCCCTTGAACCCCTGCCACCTTCACGTGCTAAACGCGTGCTCCATGCAGTGCCCAACGCCTGCCCCACGCCCCTGACGCGAGCCGCCAAATTCCAAGTCCCAGCACAGCCGCACTATTGGTGGTTACCTACTTGAGCCAAACAACGTAAACAAACAGTCAGGTACAAGACGCATCTGCTGCCCCAGACGAGTCTCCACCAGTCTACAGATCCACCACCGATTTTGCCTACTGATCCAGCCCTTTTGTCAGCCCCAGCCTTTGCACTCCAGAGATGAGCACCACATTCAAGCCATCGACGTCCATCTCGCAGCTGGCCAAGCTGACCAAAATCGAGGCCGTGGAGGACGCCGAGTTTGCCTCCAAAAAATGGCTCTGGATTCCGGACCAGAAACACGGATTTATCAAGGGGTTTGTCAAGGAGGAGCTTCCAGACAACATGGTGGTTGTCAGATGCTCCGATCAGTCTGATAGGACGGTTCCTTTGGCAGAAACGGACAAGGTGAACCCACCCCAATTCGACCGCGCCAACGACATGGCGGAACTAACATACCTCAACGAAGCCTCTGTTGTTCATAATCTTGAGGCTCGGTTTTCCAGAGACGAAATCTACACCTATTCTGGCCTTTTCTTGGTTGCAATCAACCCCTATAAACAAATCTCCATCTACGGAAAGGACACTATTATTGATTACAAGAACAAGCTGAGAGAAGAAACCAAGCCTCATATCTACGCCATCACTGATCTGGCCTTTCGCAATATGCTGGAAATGCACGATAATCAGTCAATTCTTGTCACGGGCGAGTCTGGCGCCGGCAAAACAGAGAATACCAAGAAAGTGATCCAATACCTGGCTGCTATCACTTCAGATTCTACCGCCAAACGCCAAATCTCCAATTCAGCGACTTTTGAGGATCAGATTATACAGGCCAATCCCATTCTTGAAGCGTTTGGTAATGCTCAGACTGTTCGCAATAATAATTCGTCTCGTTTCGGCAAGTTCATCCGTATCGAGTTTGCCCGCTCAGGCCAAATAGCCGGTGCCCAGATTGATTGGTACTTGCTTGAGAAGTCTCGCGTCATTCGCCAGTCTCCCAAAGAGCGCAACTACCATGTTTTTTACCAGCTGGTTTCTGGTGCAAGCGCCCAGCTCCGCTCTCAGCTACTTCTCGAGACTGATACCTCCTCCTACAATTATCTCAAACATGCCAACCAACGCATTTCAGGCGTCAATGACGGTGCAGATTTCCAGCTTTTGCTCGATGCCCTTGATGTTCTCAACATTTCTCCACAGAACCTTTTCAAGGTTATCTCTGCTGTCCTTCACATTGGTAACATTGAGGTGCTTCCACAAGGTGATTCTGCTCGCATCGAGAGCTTTGAGGCGCTGGACAAGGCCTGTCATCTTCTTGGCATCAATGCAGCAGAGTTCGCAAAGTCTATCCTTCGTCCTCGCGTGAAGGCCGGAACTGAGTGGGTTATCCAGAACCGTACTGCAGAGCAGGTGCGATATTCCCTAGATGCCCTTGCCAAGTCCATCTATGAGCGGACTTTTGGATATCTTGTCGATCTTATCAATCAGACGCTGCAGCGCTCTGCTGACAACACCACATTTATCGGCGTCCTTGATATTGCAGGTTTTGAGATTTTTGAGAAGAACTCTTTTGAGCAGCTCTGCATCAACTATACCAATGAAAAGCTTCAGCAGTTCTTCAACCACCACATGTTTGTGCTCGAGCAGGATGAGTATTCTCGAGAGAATATCGAGTGGAAGTACGTTGATTTTGGTCACGACCTCCAGCCGACTATTGACCTCATTGAGAAATCACGCCCTATGGGTATCTTTTCCTCTCTCGACGAAGACTGCATTATGCCCAAAGCCACTGACAAATCCTTCACTGAGAAGCTCGCCAGCCTGTGGAAAGACAACTCCAAATTTACTCCTTCCAAGCTCTCCCAAGGTTTCACTCTAACCCATTACGCTGCTAACGTTGAATACTCCACTGACGGTTGGCTCGAGAAGAACAAAGACCCTCTCAATGACAATGTAGTTCAACAGCTCGTTGACTCCACAGATGCTACCATTAGGACCCTGTTCGCACCAGAGAAAGAGGCACAGTCTAAGACAGTAGCTGGAAAAGTTAAGAAGGGTATTTTTCGAACTGCGGCTCAGCGTCACAAAGAGCAGCTACACACATTAATGTCCCTCCTCAACTCTACACACCCGCATTTTGTTAGATGTATCCTACCCAACCATCAAAAGATGGCCAAGGAATTTGACAAGAATTTGGTTCTGGACCAGCTGCGATGCAATGGTGTGCTGGAGGGAATCAGAATCGCTCGTTCTGGGTTCCCCAATCGCCTGTTCTTTTCAGAATTCAGGCAGAGATACGAAATTCTCATTGGCAGAAAATCGCCCAAAACTTTTGTGGATGGAAAGAAAGCCGCTCAAAACATTCTCGAAAATCTGAATCTCAACTCCTCTCTCTACCGTATTGGCCTCACCAAAGTTTTTTTCAAAAGCGGAGTTTTGGCAGATTTAGAAGAGAAGAGGGAAGCCATTGTCAGAGAACGAGTTATCAATTTCCAAGCTATTGCTCGTGGATATCTTCAACGTCGTGATGCCCAGCAAAGAATTATTCGTGCAAAGGCAGCACATCTTATCAAGAGCAATCTGCAGCTCTACGTGAAGCTCAAGGAGGACCCCTGGTGGAGGATGTTCACCAAGATGAAGCCTTTGCTTTTGGCTGAACGTGGATCTGGCCAGCAACAGGCAAATAGTGCTGCTGTGAAGAAGTTGGAGACTCAGCTCAAACAAATTGAGGAAGAAAGAAGTTCTCAGGAGCAGAAGAAGCGCAAGGTTGAGAATGATCTTCAAAAATTGAACGAGGTTTTGGAGAGTGAAAGGCTTCTTGCTTTGGATAAAGAAGAGATTTTGAAGCGCTCACAGGAGAAAGTTGCGGACTTAGAGGATCAGTTGTCTGCAGTGTCAAACGATTTGGAGGATGTTGAAGATCAGCTGGAAAAGTTGCTTGAGTCAAAGAAGAAGCTGGAAGTTCACAACGATAGTCTTAAGAAAGATCTGGAGCGGGCAGCCACCCTTATTAGCGGCCTTGAGGCCGAGAAGAATTCACTAAAGAAACGAGTGTCTGAATTGGAGGAGAAGGTAGAGTCAATTGATAGCACTCATGCGGAGCTTGTGAGGCTGAAGTCTGATCGTGAGTTGCACACAGTGAATGTTGGAAATCTGGAGTCAACCTTAACCAAAATCAGAAGAGAATTTGACCTGCACAAGAAGGATTCGGCTGATAAGGAGGAGATTGCAGAGAAAAAATTTTCCCTGCTTTCTGAGAAGAATAGCGAGCTTTCAACTCAACTTACAGAGTATCAGCAATCAGCCCTCAGTAGTGAGGATCAGCTCAAGAAGAAAATTGCCGAGCTAAAGCGGACAAAGGATGTGGTCGAAGATCAGCAGCGACTACTGAAGAAGGTGCAATCTGAGAGTGGTGATAGGCAATCGGTCCTTGATAAGCTTGAGAAGACAATCGACAACCAGAAGCGCGCTTTAGCTGATTTGACTGACAAGAACATCAAGCTGGAGGAAGAAAGTCGCAAATCTTCTCAGTTGCTACGGGAGAAGATGACAGATCAAGAAAAGCTTTCCAAGTCTCAGAAGCTGGTCGATCAGCAGCTCGCAGATATTAGAGCTGATCGTGATGCAGCTAAGGTCAAGTATGAAGGAGAGATCGAGGCTAAGGTAGCTCTCATCGCAGACTTGAGGGCAAAGGTGAGCGAGGGCACTGATAAGACATCTAAACTTGACACATTGAACAAGTCGATTTCAAAAGAGCTTGAAAATCTCAAATCTCAGCTTGAGGATCACAAGATGTACAAAGCTGAGCTAGATTCTCTTAAAGTCACGATGAAGAAATCTGAGAGCTTTGCCTCTCGTGCAGCTGCCGAGAAGAATGATCTGAAAAAGGAACTTGATGCTGCGACGCAGAAGAACAAAGAATTGGAGAAGAGCAACCAGAGAAATGAGTTGTCAAATAAAGCGGTGAATGCCGAATTAAAATCTCTGAAAGAGCAGCTCCAAACCCTTTCCACTGAAAATGAGAGTATGAAAATGGCCAAATCACAGCTATTGAAGGACCTTAATGCTGCCAACAACAAGTCTGCCACCTTGGAGATGGAGAAATCTAAAATCGAGGCCGATCTGCAAAATCGTACCGCGCAGATGGATAAGCTTAGAGGGTCTGTTGAATCTGAGGTTACTGCTCGCATGGTAAAGTTCAATGAAGAGAACAAAGCTCTGATGGTAAGCGAGAGAATGCTCAAGGAGAGTCTGAAGAAGGAACAGCTTGAAAAGTCAGCTCTTCAATCGAGAAACAAGAAACTTCAAGATGAAGTTGAGGACCTCAACAATGAAATTTCCCGCGGAAAGCTTGTGGTATCGTCTTTGCAAGAGCAGCTTCGTTCTATTGAAAAGCGCGGCAAGTCAGAGAGTGAAGTGATGCGCAGAAAGCTTGCCCAACAGCTTGATAAGGCCAATTCTGAACTTGAAGCAAAGAACACTGAACTCGCAACTTTGAAGAAGGTTCTTCCAAAAGGAGCAGATGGTGTCGATCTTGCAAAGCAACTTGTCGAGTCAGAGAAAGCAAGAAAGAGTGCAGAAGATAAGGCTCTTCTGATTCAGGAGCAGATGGAAGACGCAAAGCGTAGATGGTCCAAGGAGATTGATGAGAAAGACTCCCAATTTTACGCCTCTAGACGAGCTCTGCTTGATGATTTGGCTGCAGTGAACGCTTCCTCTCCCAAATCCTCCTCTCACAAGAAGGCTAAGAGTGTCTCATCAGTGTCTTCTGCAGATATGCCAATCAGACCTCTCAGCAGAACTTTTGATCTTGACCCCAGCGCTCGCAAGTTGCACGAACGTTCTCTCAACGTTGACTCTAAATCTCCACCCGGACTTGGAGCAGGAGGAAAAGAGAACCTCAATGGCAAGTCAATTGAGGAGCTTGAAGACATGTTTTCTCAACTCCGCGACAGTAAACGCGATCTTCTTGATGTGTATCATGAGACTTCTAAAAATTTGGTGTCTGCCAAAGATGCACTAGCAACAGCTAAGCAGCAGAATCGCGATCTTCAAAAGCAAGTTGCTCGGCTTAAGTCTCAGGGAATTGGTGATTTTACTTCTGCTGAGGACCAATCCGCGTCTGATTTGCAAATGCTCTTGCAAGAGGAGAAGACTCGTTCAGAGGAACTTGGAAAATCTGTTTCTCTCTACAAGCGTCGGGCCGATGAGTATTACTCGAAGCTTGAATCTGCTGAGGCCGTTGTACTGAAGGCTACCAGAGCTGAACAGTTTTCTAAGGAGCAAAGTAAGGAGGCTGATTTGAGACTTCAGAAGTCAATGGCAGAAATGAAAGAACTGGAGAACAAGATATCCGTATGGCAGTCAAAGGCAGGCAAGTTGGAGGATGACTTGGAGGATAAGACGGTTGACCTCAATCATTCGCAGAACATGGTCAAGAGGTTGAAACAAGAGATTGAAGAGCTGCGCCAATTGAACAACAAAGACAGCTCAGAGAGTGAGTCAACTATTAATGCTATACGCTCGCGTTACACGAAAGAGCTGAAGTCACTCTCTACAGATTTGGAGGCTGAAAGACTGAAGAATGATTCGTTGGTGTTGGAGAATAGACAGGCGCAGGAGCAGATCGATCGTCTTAATGCTGATGCTTTGAAAGATATCAGCTGGGCTAAGAAGAACGAACTGGAAGGCCAGGTTGAGGACTTGAAGAGAGCGCAGGAGGAAGCACTGTTGGCTCAGCATGATTCTCAGCGTCGAATTGGTACCTTACTCTCTCAACTACGCACTTTGAGAGAGAATACCGAAGACCTGACAAACGATCGTGATCAGCTATTGAAGGACAAGAGAGGACTTGAGCAACGACTTGGAGAAATGTCCCGCCAGCTTGAGTCTTTGGCATCGCAGCCGTCCAAGTCACCTCAAATTGGATCACAGAGAGATTCATTTGACAGTAAGCGCATGTCTGTTGATCCCATCATTCAGCAACGTTTGAAACAGTCAGCGGACAGACTTGAAGCGAATCAGAAAACATTAGAGAGCGAGCGCAAAAAGAATGAGCAACTGAAGTCGAACAATAGTGTATTGGCTCAAGAAAAGCATTCCCTCTCCATGAAGCTGATTGACCTCGAGGCGAAACTGAACCTGATGAACAAGAACGGTAGCAGCTACTTGCAAAAGAGGGTGAACGAGTTGGAAGATCAAGTGGCGGAGCTAACCAAAAGGCACAACGAAGAACTTCGTCAAGCTCGCAATTCTGATCGCAATGTGAAGGATGTCGAGTTGCAGTTGCGCAGCTCTGGCAATCAGATGTCGAGAATGCAAGCTGAGCTGGAGATGAGTGATGCCAAGGCCCGAAAGCTTTTGGAAACAATTGACAAGATGAATAATGAGATTTCGCTTAACCAAGTTGCTCTCAAGAGATCTGAGCGTGATTTCAGACAGGCAAAGGAACAAGCACTGCGGGCGCAGCGAGACTTGGAGGATTTCAAGAGTCGCTACGAGAGAAACTCTGGGCCTCAATTTGTGTGAGGATGATGAATTTATATTGATGTTATAATACCATTACATTTTTTTTTATTTGGATGGCTGCTGCTGTATCCTGCTACTTGTTTAAAAGGGCCAGGTGTTGCATGGGCAGCTAGGGTGGATTTAGGAGGGGAGGATTAGCTTTTTGCAGTACCAGAGTCCCGCGAGATCGATGTAGATTCCATGGGATCTTTAGAGTTTATACTGATTGCTGACACAAGCTCTGCCGCCCAGACGTACGCCGTCAACTCCAAATCTAGGCTCAGCATCACACTGTAAGACATGAGGCGCGCGAGAAGCCGCTGCCCTGAATCTAATTCGTCACACTATCATTTTCTATCTTGCCAAATTACATCATGCAATCTTTCTCTGCAGCTCAGCAACCCTGTCACCCAGCGACAGCGCCAGACCCTGGCCCTTGGCGCGGATTCTAAAATGGCCAGTGATGCGGTTGTCATCATCACGCTCAATGCTGATATTGGCGAGAGCGTCTTCACCAAACGTCGTTCTCGCGTGCAGATTGGCACTCAAGAACTGGCAGTCGTCCTCATCCAGAGCGTTCGGCGTCAAGCAGCTCATGTTTGTACTGTCCAAAATGTACTTGAGGAACGACTGCAACGACGTTGTCCACGTCGTACTGATGTTAACCTTGTTCTCCCACTCAAACTCGGTCCACTTGGTGCGGAACTCTGTCTCGGAAAACTTTCCGGGCTTGATGTAGTCCATAATATCCGTATGCACGTCGTTCAGAATAACAATGTTGTTGACAGAGGCCGAGTGGCCCTCGTACACAATGTTGCCAAAGATGACGCCAGCGTCGGCCGAGATAACCTTGATTGTAGTCTGAATAGAGTGGAAACTTTGCGGACCAATGTTTTGAGTCGACGGTCTCTCCACCACCTTGAGGTCACCCAAAGTGGCAAACTCCACAGACAGGTTTTGCAGTGTCTCGAACGTCTGGTTAAATAGCAAGACATCAAGCACAATATCAAACTGATGCACAGTAATATAAGCCTCGGCATAGACAGGGTCGGAGTAGCCGGTGAGCTGCACAATTTTAGACAGCTTGGAGATGACACGGTCGTTAGCCTTTGAGTCGGAGCCGGTGGCGTTATCAATATCATTGGCCAGGTCATCGCTGGAGCTGCCAGTCGTCTCCTGGATCTTGGAGAATTGTCTAAACATGATGTTTTTATCAATCTCGGTTGTAACCTGGTTCTTTTGAGCAGCGTCCTTGGCAACCTGCTTCTCCTTGGCATCAACAAGCACCTTGAAGGCGGCGCGAGAGTCCTCCAGGAAAGACTTGGCAACAATCTTCTCGCCTGCGGAATCCTCCGAATCGACAGACTTTGCAGCAAGAGCGCGAATGCAGCCTACAATTCTGTCGACCGAGTCTTCATCGATCTTTTCGCTAACAATGTCAGACTCGCCAACGCGCAGGATGGAGGCAAGGATGAGCATAGCCTCTGCACGAAGCGCATTCTTGTGTGCCGGATTATCTGAAAGAGCGAAGTAGCGCAGGACCAGCTTGGTGATGGTTGACGCTAGCACGGCTGCAACAAAGAAGCGACCCGACAGGATGAGGCCTCTGAGAGGAGTCTCCGAGTGGTCGGCGGCAACAACCTTCTTGGCAGTGAAAGCAGACTCCGAGGCATAAGTACCATCGGCCAGCACTTTTGGTCGAGAGACTGTGCCGGTGCTGCCGTTTTCCTTACCTGCCTCCTTCTGTTGCTCTTCGCCTTCGGTCTTGTTGAGCTCGGACGACAAGATTGGGACCTGACCAATCGATTTGCGAATGTGGGCCCAGGCGTCTTGAATATCATCGAGAGTAAGGCAGTACTCACCCAGGACCCAGAGGCAGTTTCTGTAGACACGAGAAGAGGAGACGCCGTTGAGAGTTGCAATGAGCTTCTTGATGACTTGCGGGCGGAGCTCGGGATAGATTTCGACGGCGTCCTTGACAAGGGAGACGACATCGAGGGCCGAGTTGGCGTTGAAGTCGCCCAAAAAGTCGAGAAGCAAATCAATGACGGACGTGGCGACGTCGCTGAACTTGATGGCACAGCTGTGGATAGCTTGGATGAGCAGCTGGCGGTACTCCTGGTTGTCGGCGCCGGTGGTTTCGACGCTCTTTTTGAGCTCCTTTTTGAGCAGCTTGATGACCTCGTCGGCGTTCTTGGAGGAGATCATTTCGAGGGCCATGTTGAGCGCAATCTTGCGGACGTCAAGGTCCGGCGAGGAGAGCACGAGCAGAATGTCCATGGTGAGCTCGTTGAGCACGCCGGGGTTGGCGACGCGCAGCTGGTCGATCTTTTCCAGCACAATGAGCTTGACATTGTTGTCGGGCTCCTTAACGGCAATGTCAATGTACTTGGAGGCGGCGGCGACGACGGCCGAGGGGGAGGAGGAGAGCTTTGTGAGCACGAGGGCCGCGTCGTACTGGACGGTGAGGGACGGGATCGAGTCGAGCATTTCAAACAGGATCTTGAGGTAGCCCTGGCGCAGGTCCGGGTGGAGGGCCGCGTCGCGGCGCATAAAGTCGATGATGGCGAGCTGGAGCAGCTCGTCAAAGTGCAGCGCGTCGGCGTAGTTTGCACGCACGTAGTTGAAGGCGCGGTCTCTGTCGAGCTGGGAGAGCGAGACAAAGGCGTTGCGCTTGCACGTGGCGTCTGTTTCCTCAAGCAGGAACGACTCAATGATTTCCGCCGCGTCGGGAATGAGGTGCTCCGAGTGCTGGGCGATGGAGAAAACCGCAAAGACGGCGTTTTTGCGGACATAGGCGTGGCGGTTGTCGAGACACTGGCGGACAGCGGGCACCAGCGGCTCAAGCAGCTCAGTCTCCTTGAGCTTGCACAGAAAGCGCAGCGTGGCGCCGCGAATGTACTCGTTGGGGTGCTGCAGGTCGTTAAGAATGGCATTGCACACAAGAATCATCTCGTGCTTAAGCTTGCCGTCGGGCTGCAGCTTGGGGCAGATTTCCCAGTAAAAGTGGAGCATCTTTTTGAGCTCCTTGTTTTTGGACGGCAGCACAAAGCGGATAATGTGCATGAGGAGCGCCGGGAGCGGGTCACCATTGAGCATGCAGATGAGGATTCTGCGCATGGTGTCGATTTTGACTTCATCCTTGCCCTTTTCCAAGAGCTCTTTGAACTCCTGGGTGGAGGGTTTGTCGTTTGGATTGGACTGGGTTAGTGGGGGGAGTCAACAAGCTCGTTGCCAAGGCAACGAGGCAGGCCTGCAACAAGGCCGCTGCGGGGCAAAGGCCCCATGCCAGCTACTTACATCCTGAATCAACGTGTACGACGTCGCGTCAGACATTTTCCAAGTGCACCGGAGAGTAAGAGTGTTCCCTATGCGAGGCTGAATTAATGTGCTGGCGAATTGTTGGCTTGGCTGGGAGAACGCGTTGGTGGGTGACCTCAGGCGCGTAGCTGGCAGCGATGAGCGGGCGCTGAGGAGCAGAGGGGAGCTGGAAGAAACAGTGCTCAGGAGAAAAGTGTTTGGAGAAAAGGTTCTTGGAGGAGAAGGGTGCTTGGAAGAAAAGGGCTCATAAGCGTGGCTGTTTTCGGGAAACGGGCGCCTCTCGCAGGGCCCACCCCCCTAAGCCTCTCAGTAAGACTCCCAGCGCGAGTTTGTGGGAGCGGCAAACTGGGCTGGTTTCAGAGGATATGGCAGGGGCTGAGGTAATTCCAGTGCCAACGAATTGGTTGAGTCGGAAAATCCAAGTTTTGGCAATCAGTGGCCACCGGCCCGGCTGGGGCTCTGCCCCAGACCCTGTAGTGCTCACGCTCCGCGCTCGCTGCCGGGGCGCTGGAACGTGGAACGTGGGGCTACGCCCCACGGTCGCTGAGTATGGGGCCAGTGAGCGCAGCGAGCACTACGGGATCCAAGGGCGGAGACCTGGCCGCCGGCGGCATCTCCAGATGTATTGAGAACTGCTCCGCAGTCCCCCCTCCCCCCCTACTTTGGTCCTACTAGGGCTCTGCCCCCGTTTGCATTCTCACTGAGCAGTGTCGGACGTCTCGGCTGAAAGAGGTCAACAAGTCGGTGACCTGCCATGCTGCTACCCTTTAGGCCAGCGAAAGGACTGGGGTAGTCCCGAGGTCAAAGTGATGGTCTATGTGAGCGTTTTCTATCTTGGACCCAGAAAAGCATGGCTGTCTCTTATTCATCACCTTACATCGTCGATGAGCGTCTGGCTCGACAAAGCTGTCATGCTCGGATGGCATCTGCGCTTTCACCTCCCCTCAGTCGTTTACTTCCGCACGTAACTGCTCAGGCATCTCAATGTTTTCTGTCTTCAAATGAACCCTGACCTTCAAGAACTCCAGCCGCTCTGGTAGCCCTCCCTCTGGTAGCCCTCCATCCCGCAAATGGCCCTAGTAGCCATGCTATTTTGCAAGCAAGCAAGAAAGGCTGGGGAGAGTAAAGTCCGAACTGCTGGCGCCAGCCAGGGAGATGAAGTACAATTCCAAAACATAACTCCTTAAACATACATACCTTATGTGCCACTCAGATCCATCGCCTTCTCTTGGCAACGTCTTCCCCACGCTGACCGTTTGACTTATAGCCGTGCCTCCTTCCCAGTGCGGTGTGGTAGCCGCGAAGAAAAACGCGCACAAAGTGGGATTGCAGTAGCTTTCGAGCAGCCACCAAGGCATTCGAATGCACAATCCCGGCTACAGACAGCACTGTCCACGTCCCTTGAGCGCAGCGTCGCAACCCTGCACCAGTATCGCATGCCTGCCGCGCCTGCGCGCCTGTTTGCCGGGAATAAGCCCCGCAGTGCCCCGTCAACCGTCCGCTCGGGGAAATAGCTTAGCGGGGAATTAATCCGAGATGTGTGCGGTTAGGGCCGATGCTACCCATGCGGACGCAATACCGCCTGCCGCAAACCCAGGACCAGCAGCAGGCCAATGACTTATTCCGGCGGCATTGCCGCGCCGCGCCCGGCAAATCTGGGGTGCATTGGTTGCGACCCCCACTTTTTTTTTTTGGGCCAGCGCAACACCCAACGCCGCAGCCGTGACCCCCATGGAAAATGCTGGAGGAGCCCCCTCGAGAACTAGAGTAGAGCCAAAGGCAAGGCGGGGACGATCGGTCGAGAGGGTCCCAAGGGCAAGGCGGGGATGGCCGTTCAACAAGGCCCTAAATGCTTCGGCCGGCCCCACAAGTCACCGCCCCAGCCCCCGGAAAATTGGTTGCCCAATCGAGCCTCTCGCGGCCCAGCAAAAATGCTCCCCGCTCACGCCTCACGTGCCCCGTCTCCACACCGGTCGTGACCCTCCCCAAAATTTCCTGCGCTCCTTGGACTCATCCTGTTCACCATCGTGCACTCACTAGGAGCGCTGTCTCTTGCCTGTGGTTTCCTGCCTTTTCCCTCCCCGCGCCAGCCACGTCTTGCTGGCCATATTTGTATAGTACGGCCCAAAGGCCTGGCTTACCCCAAAGTTCCCCTTAGCCGGCCAGCCAGTTGGTCAGTTGCGCCAGTTACCGCACGCGAGTGAGAACCACCGCACGAAGTACTGCACAAACTGCCAAACTGCCACATAACTGCCTACCACAAACTACCGCACTTCACCCCACAACCACCACAACCACCCGCAACCCCACTACCAGCACCACCGCACTTAACCCCACGCCATCCCCTGCCGCCAAAATCCGACGCTGCCCCACCATCAGCTTCGCGAAATGCAGCTCTCACCACCGCGACCAGACACAGATCCCGTGTCGGCCATGTCGTCCTCGCTGAAACACGAGCTCGAGCACGAGCACGAGCTCGATCTCGACGACGATGACTCCACCGACGCCAAGCGCCGCAAGTCCCGCAAGGGCCTCGTCCGCCAGTTCAACTGCTCCGAGCCGGACTGCGGAAAATCGTTTACCCGCTACGAGCATCTCTGCCGGCACCAGCTCAACCACCAGCCCAAAGAGATCTTCTACTGCGAGTGGCCCGACTGCCGCAAGACTTTTGTCCGCGAGGACCTCAAGATCCGCCATCTCGACCGCCACAAGCGGCGCGAGGTCAGCGACCAGCAGAAGCGCCGCCCAGAAAAGACGAGACAGGTCAACTTCAAGCACCAAATGTCGGAGTTCCAGGGCCGCTCCTCGATCCACATGACCGCCTCCTCGCCCACCAACGGCCACCGCCAGACACGTGCCATGGCTCGGCCGTGGGACTACGACGTTTACGATGCGCGCGACAGCCGCAGCGCTGTAGCGCAGGAGCAGTCGCAGCAGCAGCCCCAGCAGCAGCAGCAGGAGCAGTCGCAGCCCCAGCAGCCCCAGCAGCCACAGCTGCCACACACCGGATACGAGTCCCCCCCACCGTATCTGCACACCAAGGCGCATCTCGCATCGCTGCTGGACGGCACCGAGGCTGTGACAGGTGCGGGACCCAATGGAGTCACCGCTGTGGCGTCTGCTGGCGCCGACGAAAACGAAATGGAGCCGCAGCTGCTGTCTCGGCCCCTGCAGTACGACCAGTACGGCAACTTTTACCCAGACCAGTCGGGCCGCGCTGCCTCCATCAGTGGCTCCAGTGGCCAGCTGGCCAGCTTCAACGGCAACGGGGCGTCCAGAAACTCCGGCGGCGGCGTCCGCTATTCGTTCGATGACACAGCGGCCGCCCAGGTGGCCGCGGCTTCGGCAGCATCGGAGCTCGTCGCCGCAGACACCGAGGCGTCTCCCACAGAGCTCATCTCGTGGCTGTTTTCCGACGCCATGATGTCCAACGCCAAGGACCCCCTGATCAGCCCGTCATTCTACCAGTCACTCGACTCTCCAAGCGCCTTCAACAACCTCCGCTCGCCGCCGGCATTTGCCGACGACTCCCTGCTCTCCGAGGCAAAGCGCATTGACCTTCTCAAGATATTCCCACCGCTGGCCGCCCACGAAAGCTCCGACCTTGCCTTTATGCAGCGACACATCTCCCGCTACTGGACGTATTTCCACCCGCAGTTCCCCATTCTCCACCACCCGAGCTTCTGTGCCAACCAAACGCCGCCGGGCTTGCTCTGGGCCATGATAATGGTCGGCTCCGATTTTGACAACCGCCGATCCGACTACGGAGCGCTCATATGCGAAGACCTGCGCTGGTTTCTACTAGGAAACAAGGATTTCGAGCCGCCCGCCAAGCTCTGGGTGCTGCAGGCACTGGTTTTGCTAGAAATTTTTGAAAAGCAGCGCTCCTCGCGCCGCCATCACGAGCGTGCTCATATTCATCATGCAACCACCCTGCAGCTACTGCGCCGCGGACCGGCCCTCACAGGCACGGACTCGCCTACCGAAGAGCCCGATCCATGGAAGCGCTGGATCAACGCAGAGTGTACTAAACGCGTGGGTCTGTTGGCTTTCATGCTCGACAGTTACGACTCCATCATGTTTGGACATTCCATGGTAATGTCAATACACGAGATTCGAGTGTCGCTGCCGTGCGCGGAAAATGTCTGGGAGGCGTATCCGACGAACAAGGTTCTGCCCAAGGTGAATACCATGCCATTCCTCTCTGCCCTCAAACAGACCCTCAACCGCACCCACGTCGAGACTGGCGGGTTTGGCCGCAAGGTTCTGCTGGCGGGCCTTCTTGCTATTTCCAACCAAATGAAGGACCGTGACATGCAAATGTCGACGGTCGGCTTTGGTGAGCATTTGAAGGACACATGGCGGGAGGTGCTTTCGCAGGCATACGACTTTTGGAAAAAGGACTTTGATGATGCACTGCGTCAAGAAGACGCGGGAAAGATTGCCGACGGCCTAGATGCCAAGAATCCAGGTAGTCCCGGCGGCAGCTCTGTGGCGACTGCATATCCTCTGGAAGTCCATGGATGTCCTACACCGTACTACCACTTGGCTCATATTACACTTCGCGTAGGCATTACTTATCTGCAGGTGTACTGTGGTAGCCCGTCACTGCTCAATTACCAGAACCGCCAGTCGGATTTTGATCTTGCGGCTAGCAAGGTGGCAGATTGGGCCAACTCTAATTACGGCCGGGAGGCATACTGGCACGCACTCCAGTTTCTACTTGAGATGTACTTTGACAACCACGCCTCTGCAACCCACGAACATGACCTGGACTACTCGCTGGCTTGCACCACGTGCCCTTGCCCCTACGGGCGCGGCGGTCTAACATCGACGGCCCCCACACGACGCAACTCGGGAAGTACAACTCCGCGACATGGAGCTGCCGCTCCCAAGGTGAGTCTCCCGACGATTGACAGCCGGAAGCGTGTGTTTTACGAGGCCATTTCCGATCCGTTCGGCAAGCGGCCCAATGTGCTGTACCAGTGCGGGCTTATTGTCTGGGCGTACGGTTATCACCGTCAGGGCCCTGAGAGCGACTTTCTGGATGGACTTGACGCTCCGAAACGTCCGTCGCATATCAATGCTGATGATTATGCCAACCTGGTGCTGGCGCAGACGAGCGGGTACAAGGTGCGTGAGAGTGGGCACGACTACCTGCAGCGCATGTCGCTGTATAAGGTGAATGAGCTTGGGCAGGCCGAAGGACTGAACCGGACTGCCGGGTTTCTGAAGCTGCTGATTGACTCTCTCGATGGTCATCAGTGGGAGCTTGTACATGAGGACCGACGACTCTTGATCCACTGCCTGGAGAAGACGCTGGGTCGGGATGTCAATTCGTGTCAATATTTATATGAGAAAAGAGCTAGGTAGTATGTATGGATAGAACATGCTTTCAAGGTTGCCGGCCACAATGCCGGCAGGTAACTCCCCTTGTTGAACGTCTCCACTGGGGCTGCAATTGACTGCTGGGGCTGCATTTGACAGCTGGGGCCGCCGTTGGCACTGTCTTATTTTATCGCCAAGTGCTGGCCTTCAACCCGGCTGGAGTTCTGTCCAGATGCAGCAGTGAAAAACCTTGGCCACAGGCGAGCACTGCCACCCATGGAGAGGTTTTCCGTTGGACGCCACAGCCTCTTGGAAGCCACTGCCTCTTGGAAGCCACAGCCTCTTGGAAGCCACTGGTTCCAGGGACCCCCCTCCCCCACTGGTGATGACCTCCCAACTTTTTGGGGGATCCTCCCTAAGTCCCTGAAAGCCAGTGGCTCCCAGGAACCCCACCTAGTGGCCCTGGCCACAACCAGGGCCCCCACTAAAGGCTCCCAACACCGCCAACAACTCAGACTCCTACCATCGCCACCACACAAATGTCGTCCAGTGCTGGCTTTGATAGACACATCACCATTTTCTCGCCGGAAGGCCGGTTATACCAAGTAGAGTACGCCTTCAAGGCCATCAATTCTGCCAAAATTACCTCGTTGGGAGTCTGTGGCAAGGACTCTGCTGTGGTGATTTCGCAGAAGAAGGTTCCAGACAAGCTGCTGGACGCCTCCACGGTTTCCTACATCTTTTCCATCTCCAAGTCGATTGGTGCGGTGGTGACTGGCTCGATTGCCGACGCCCGTGCCCAGATTGAGCGTGCCCGCTCGGAGGCGGCCGAATTCGAGTACGAGAACGGCGTGCCCATGCCCTGCGATGCTCTTGCCAAGCGCATGGGTAACATCAACCAGATTTATACGCAGAGAGCTTACATGCGGCCTCTGGGAATTGCTGTCACGTTTGTGGCCATCGACGACGAGTTTGGCCCACAGCTCTTCAAGTGCGATCCAGCCGGCTACTGCGTCGGCTACAAGGCGACGGCCACGGGTCCCAAGGAGCAGGAGGCCATGACGTTTTTGGAGAAGAAGCTCAAGAAGAAGGACCACATTGCCGGTGACTGGAAGGCTGTGGTGGAGTTTGCCATCACGTCCTTGTCGTCTGTTCTTGCTGTCGATTTCCGGAAAAACGACATTGAGATTGGCGTGGCCACTGCCGCTGGGTTCAGGCAGCTGACTCCGGAGGAAATTGACGATAGACTGGTGAGTATTGCCGAGCAGGATTAGGGGTAGTGTAATTATGTATTAGCATGCAGACAGCAGGGCGTAGCGCTGCTGGATTTGCTACTTTATATTGGCACGGCGTGGCGCTGCTTAATAGTAGTCTGGTACCAGCAGGGCATGGCCCAGCTCTACCACCAGACTACTGGTCTGTAGAATGATCAACCGGGTCAGCGTCTCCGCGTCAGGACCCCAAGGCTCTTTCGCTCTCTCAGCCACTCTCCCTGGAGCCCTCGGGTCCCGCGTCCCCCCAAAAGCCGTGTTCATGTCACGTGACCATGACATACAAAATATTTTTCCTCCTCTCTTTCTCTCACACTCCTCACAACCAGCGCGATTGCAAAGAAGCAGGCCTTCTTCCAACTCGCTGCTCTGTGTGAGATGTAAATGGTGGTCCAAGAATGGGATTCCACCTTAACCTACGACGCCAAGACGTCTCAGAACCGTCCGCTCTATGAAGAGTTTTTGACAGAAAACAAGCCGGCGGTTTCGTACCACTTCAACGAGGATGTGTCGCGGTTCCACTACGGCGTGCGCCACCCCATGAAGCCATTCCGGCTCATGCTCACTGACCACCTGGTCTCGTCCTACGGGCTGCACGAGCGCATGGACCTGTTTGCGCCGCGCAAGGCGACTGAGGAGGAGATTTTGGCGTTCCACGACGACGATTACGTAAAGTTTCTGCAGTCGGTGTCGCCTGGCAACGAAAAGCAGTTTGCCAAGGTCTTTTCCAAGTTCAACATTGGCGAAGATTGTCCGATATTTGACGGCATGTACGACTACTCGTCCATCTATGCCGGGGCCTCGCTGGACGCCTCGCGCAAGCTGCTGAGTGGCCAGTCGGACATTGCCATCAACTGGTCTGGCGGCTTGCATCACGCCAAAAAGTTTGAGGCCTCAGGCTTCTGCTACGTCAATGACATTGTGTTGGCCATTCTGAACATGCTGCGGTACATGCCGCGCGTACTCTACATTGACATTGACATTCACCACGGCGACGGCGTTCAGGAGGCCTTCTATGCCACGGACCGCGTCATGACGCTCTCGTTCCACAAGTACGACGGACATTTCTTCCCGGCCACCGGCAACATTGACGAAACTGGTTCCGGCAAGGGCAAGCACTACTCTCTCAACGTGCCACTAAACGATGGCATGGATGACGAGTCGTACATTCGACTTTTCAAGTCGGTGGTGGAACCTGTGCTCAACACGTTCCAGCCAGCCGGTATCGTGCTGCAGTGCGGCGCTGACTCGCTGGGCTGCGACCGCCTGGGGTGCTTCAATCTCAACACGACGGCACATGGCGAATGTGTAAAGTACGTCAAGTCGTTCAACATTCCGCTGATACTGCTTGGTGGCGGCGGCTACACCCCGCGCAACGTGTCGCGGCTGTGGTGTCTTGAAACGTCAGTTGCGCTCGATGTGGAGCTGGACAATAAGCTGCCGAGCAACATGCCCTTTATCAAGTACTTTTCTCCGGACTACTTGCTGCGCCCGTCGCTTGCTGGCAAGATTGACAATAAGAACACGCGCAAGTCGTTGGACCAGGTCAAGATGCAGGTTTTGGAGCAGCTGCGGTATTTGAATGGTGCGCCGAGCGTGCAGATGCAGTTGATTCCGCCGGACGTTGGAGGACAGACTGCAGATGGCGATGATGCTGTGAGGGACCGGATGGAGGATGAGGGAGCGGATGATCGAGTTGGAGGAGAGTGAGCTGTGAAACACAGCCACCAGAGACTTACCAGTTCTCAAAAACAGCCACTAGAGACTTTCCAGTTTTCAAAAATGTGGATGCTCAATTTATTGGTCCCTTTTCTTCCGCAATCTCATCCCTTTCTGGCTTTGAGTCATGCTCTTTTTGGCTTTGACTCATCCCCTTTTCAGCCTGATTCTTGAGCCTGATTTTCCGGCTTCTGCCCCGCGGGGCCAGACCGTTGGGACTGGGACCCCACCATATGTTGTGCGGCGTGATCCACCCCACCTACCCCCTGCTCCCCCCACCCCAGCCTCGGGAGTTTGTGGAACACCACGATATTTTTTTTGACACGCCTGCGAGCAGCTGGCACTAGAGCGTAAGTTTTGACAGTTTTTCCTGTGCGCGTTTATGCGCATGTCGATGCTGGCGGTCGGAATGAGGACAACCTTAATTCGTTTACCAAACAGGGGCCATCCACGGCGCGGACCGTTTTGGGACGTGCCGGCCTCAATGACCTTTTAATAGTCATAGTTACACTGACCCACTGCCAGCGATGCGATACCGCTCCAACTAACACAGGTAAGTCTAGGAAAAGGGATAATAGCAGACTAGCACTGCGCGAATGTCAAGCTGCGAATGCCGGGCTGCCAATGCCAGGCTGCCACGTCGTTTTTCATCTCTATACCAGCAGCCCTCCTGCTCCACCTCGCCTCGTGGCCTGTCGAGCTGCGTGATGCGCCTGTCGTCCGCGCATGCGTCTGGGGTGGGAGGTTTCTGCCGAGACAAGCCGAGCAATCAGCCGAGGACGGAGCCTCCTGCCAACAGCGGTGCCGGAAAAATTCAACTATAAAACACGCGCTCCGTTGGAGCTTATTTATTAGAGTTTTTTTCTTACATGCCCTCCGTGGAAGCCCCCCTAGCTTCCACGTAGCGGCGTCCAGAGCTCCCCCCTTCCCCCAGTCGGAACAGACAGCCCCAGACAGGAAAAATAAAATTCAAAAATTTCAAATATCCCGAATCGTGCAGGAAAGCGGGGGAGCCTAGCTCGTGCCCTACAGAGTCGTTCCCTAACCAACCAAACCCACCAACCAAACTCACAAAGCAAACTCACCATCCTGACACTCACTTTATAGCCACTTAGTTTTGCCAAAATGAGCGGATTCGACAAATTCGCCCTCACAGACCCCGTCTCCAAAGAAAAGTACCTGACCGAGCGGGAGTTTGTCGAGGCCATTGCCCCGCCAAACGAGGACTACCGCAAGGTATCCCGCGAGTCGTACGCCGTGCTGTTCCAGGTGGCTGACATTCGTGGCGTGGGCCGGGTGTCCAAGGCCGACTACCAGGCGTTTGAGTACCTGCTGTCGCGCCCGGACGCCGAGTACGAGATTGCATTTAGGCTGTTTGACACCAAGGGCGCCGGCGAGGTGGACTTTGACGAGTTTGTCAAAACCTACAAGGCCCATCGGTCGCAGGACGCGCTGCCCTTTGACTGGGAGTCCAGCTGGGCGGCCCTGTACCTGGGCGGCTCCGCCCGCCGCCACACCATGAGCTACCACCAGTTCTCGCAGATGCTGTCGGGCCTGCTGGGCGAGCGCGTGCGCCAGGCCTTCATTGCATACGACTCACAGCGCACGGGCTACATTTCGCCGGACCAGTTCCAGGAAATCATCACCAAAACCGCCTCGCACAAGCTGTCGGACAAGATGGTCGAGTCGCTGCACACGCTCTGCCACGTCTCCATGTCGTCGAAAATCTCGTACGCCCAGGTCAGAGCGTTTCTCAACGTGCTCAAAATGACTGACATGGTCGACGTGGTCGCCCAGCAGGCTGCGGCCTCCTCCCCGGACGGTCTCATCACGCGCCAGGACTTTATGAACGAGGCCGCCAAGTCGACCAAGTTCTCCCTCTTCACGCCGCTCGAGGTCGATATTCTCTTTCATTTCTCGTCGCTGCAAAACACGACTGGCCGCCTCGCGCTCGACGACTTTCGCCGCGTCTTTGACCCGCAGTGGCAGGACCCCTACTCGCGCTACGAAAAGTCGTCCCGCATCAAGGTCGAGGCCGCCAAAAACGCTTTCATCGATCCCAAGTCGTTCCTTGGTGAGGTCTTTGAGTCGGCCTACAACTTTGCTCTCGGCGCCGTGGCCGGCGCGTTTGGCGCCACAATGGTCTACCCCATTGATCTCGTCAAGACGCGCATGCAGAACCAGCGCTCGGCCAAGCCCGGTGAGGCCCGCCTGTACAAAAACTCCATTGACTGTTTCCGCAAGGTCATTGCCAACGAGGGCGTCCGTGGCCTCTATTCGGGTCTCGGCCCACAGCTCGTCGGTGTCGCCCCAGAAAAGGCTATCAAGCTCACCGTCAACGACCTCATCCGCGGCAAGCTCACCGACGACAAGGGCCAGCTGCCTGTTTGGGCCGAAATCGTCGCCGGTGGGTCCGCCGGTGCCTGCCAGGTCGTCTTCACCAACCCGCTGGAAATCGTCAAGATTCGTCTGCAGATCCAGGGTGAGATGGCCAAGTCCGTCGGCGAGCAGGCCGCCCCGAAGCGCTCCGCAATCTGGATCGTGCGCAACCTCGGTCTTGTGGGTCTCTATAAGGGTGCCTCGGCTTGTCTTTTGCGTGACGTGCCCTTCTCTGCAATCTACTTCCCGGCCTACGCCCATCTCAAGAAGGATTACTTCCGCGAGGGCCCCACCAATAAGCTGTCTGTGTGGCAGCTGCTCGTTGCTGGCGCCATCGCCGGCATCCCGGCCGCCTATCTGACAACGCCATGCGACGTTATCAAGACTCGTTTGCAGGTCGAGGCGCGCAAGGGCCAGACACACTACAACGGCCTGGTAGACTGTGCCAGAAAGATCATGGCAGAAGAGGGCTTCAAGGCCTTTTTCAAGGGCGGTCCTGCTCGTATTTTCCGTTCCTCCCCACAGTTTGGCTTCACTCTGGCCGCCTACGAGGTTCTCCACACCATATTCCCTCTGCCTGGCCACGGCAAGACGGAGGCTGGCCATTCTGTGCCGTCTGCGAGTCCGGCGTCTGCGGCTCCCACGCCATTTCTGCGCTCGAGAAACGCCCTCAAGGTGCTGCTTGACATTGACGAGAACTTTGGCAAGCCTGGCATTTTGACGCCTGAGCGCGCCCAAATGATTCCAGGTTTACGCAAGTAAGCTGGTTGGTTAATTGGTGGTGAAGACACTCACTGTCTCGCGCCTGGGTCCCGCGCCTGGGTCCCGCGCGCCCCCCAAGCCCAGCCTCTTCACAACCCCCCGTCATAATCAGTTCATGATCCGCGCCCCTATCCCCATCCCCACCGCCTTGGGACTGCCGGCTGCTTTCGCGCTCTCTCCCAGCTGGTGGGGCTGTCAAAAATGCCATCCATTGGAGCCAGTAGAGAACTCATCCCGTCTCTTCGGCCCGCATTAGTGGCAATCAGTGCCTATACCGTCACCCACCAACAACCCATTAGCAAACCAAAGACTGATACATAGTATTATATTGCAGTGCCGCTCTTCGAGAGCTGCCTAATTCTTTCAAGTCCATTTTTGAGTGCCACCAAATTTCCTCCCCTGGCTGCAATGGTCCCTGACGCCCTGCTTCCCCACACTAGACGTGCTTCTGGATCGGGGAAGCCGAGGCGGAGATCCTGGCCCCAGCTACCGCCCACGGTGCTAACGGACGTATTGTGAGACAAAAAGATGGACTGTTTCGAAACGCTGGGCGCCACTTTCTCTTTCTCTTATATATCTCTTGCCTCCTAGCGGGCTCATAAAACTATTGGCAGATTTCCTACACAAATGATCTCGTGCAAGTCGGTATTCGTTACGACCGATGTCGTTACGTTCTTCATGGCCCTGCTGTTGCAGCTGCCCAAGTATTGCCCCGAACTCTATCCTGTTGATGTTTTCAGTGTGCATGTAGACCTGGGTGTTTTCTATGCCGCGCTTGCTGTGCGTGCAGCGATTGGGGTTGCTGTCGCAACGCTATTTGGCCATGGCCACATCACCTTGGAGCACAATGTCCGCTGGCTTCCAGGCATCCCGATGCGCTCGCATTGCATTCATTGTGGCTGGGATGACCCGAAGTACATTTGCTTGAAAATCACAGCAGCACAAAACGTTGGACTTATTCAGCTGCAGAGACTGTCCATGGGGGCTTTTCGTCTTTATGCAGGCACGCAGTTGTTACAAACCGTCGAGGCAACGGCAAATGATTACACTAACCAGCTCCAGGACCTTTATCTAGTCTACATCATTGCCAAGTGGATTTTCCTTTTCAAAGTCGAGGACTGCATCACCAAGATGACTGAGCTGCAGTTCGCCCATTCGCACCATGATCGATACAAACAAAAGTGTCAGCTGTGTGGACTTGAAGAAGAGGAAGAGCGTGACGACACGCTTGACTGGGCAATTGAAACGGCTCATAACGGCCCGGCGGGACTGTAGCAGAGTTCAGTATCTGATTGGTAACAATAGATTCAGGTGGTTGCTTGGCTAGAGTAAATTCTCAAATATTAAATTTCATATTAGGTCCCATACATTGTAAATCGAATAAAAAACTACCCAGGATACTAAGAGTGCTCCTTGATGACATTGCTAGAGTAAGCCCACAGTCGCTCAGCAGCTTCATCATTCAGCTCGAATTGGGGATTCATGGTGACTGGCTCGATACTGCCAGAAAGCAGATACAAACCATGAGCATAGTCTGGGGAGGCCACGCCATGGTAAAAATGCTGTTCACCAGAGGTCTTGACGTCAGTGGAGAAGAGCATGGCCGCGCTAAGCAGCGGCTTCCAGTACCAAGGGGCGGTAGAAAAGACTGATGTGTTGACCAAGCCAGGAGACCGGTGGCAGAAGGACAGCTCTGGGTACAGCTTGGCAAAGCGCATAGCCGCAAGCGTGTTGTATGTGGGGTTTTTGTGCATAATTTCCAAAAGACTGTAGCCATTGGAGAGCTGGAGGTCTTCAAAGTCTGGCTTGTTTTCATTTCCGCATCCGAGAACCGAAACAACGCGCGCCTGGCCAGGGTTTGCCTTGGCACCAACCTGAAGCAGCGGGATCAGCGCGTCCACCAATTGCCAGCGGGTCAGGTACTTGACAGCGAAGGACTTTTCGAGGCCCTCTGAGGTTACAGTGCGGCTAGCTTCTGGGAACGGCCCGGAAGAAATGAAGAGGAGGTTGATCTTTTCGACAGACGCCTTGATTTCGGCGATAAGCTGGTTAGTTCTGGCGATCAAGAAGAGGTCGGAGGAAATGAACTTGGCATTGGCGGAGGGGTTGATTTGCTTGATATTTGCCACGACCTTGTCGCCGCCATTGCGACCGATGATGATGATTGTGGGGTTTTTGACGTATCTGGCGAAGCAGTAGGCCGTTTGCTCGCCAATACCTCTGGTGGCACCGGGGAAGACCCCTACGAGGCCGTCGCCCGAAAAGGCGCCGTTGACAGAGACAACAGTGGGATTGGAGACCATTGAGGGAGGGGGAGAAAAAGTTTTGTATTTGAGTCTACGGAGGTCTAGCTGGTTTTATATATCGTTGGATGTAGGCTCGTTTGGAGCGCTGCCTCCTTGCACTGCAGGCGTTGTCAGTGATACCTGCTATAAACGGCAATGGCAAGCAGCATTGCGTCCGATGCCAGCGGGGGCGGGGGGACGGCATCGGTGGGGGGCTGCCAACTCGAAAGAACCTGTCAGGATGATGGAAGGATTTGGGGAGAATTGCCTAGGGTGGCGCTGTGAGAGGAAAAGGCTTAGTCAGAGCTGATATGAGAGTGGTTGATCGGTAGATCGCTGGTGATAGCTGGAGCCCAAAGTCTAGAGGACTGATATGGCAGCCAGAATGGTGGCAGCTAGAGCCACTAGCGATCAGGGGCGTCCCGACCCTGGGAGCGTCCAGGGCTGGCTGCTGGGGCGCCTCAGTTACAGGGTGAGTTACTGGAGGCAAAAGAGGGTGGCTCTGGTGCGCCTGTGGTGTGGCTCGCACGATACCGGTGAGACATACCAAGATCTACTAGACATCTTTTCCTGTCATTGGTGGCTGACAAGCTAGCGAGTCATTCTCCAGAAACGTTGTGGCGCGGGGTCGCAGCGCTAGTGGCGCTAGTGACAGCTAGTGATGGCAGGGGTGAGCGTGACAGGTAGGCGGGAAGGCAAATGCCAAATCCGACCGTACCGACCGTAGATTTTTAGGCGACCGACAAGAAGCTTGTGGGAAACTCTTCGTGCAAATACACCGGGCTTGTGACGTTGATCGCGTAGCGCCTCGGGTCGCGACGGGCAACAGCGTATATGGGGCGGCCTACGCCGCATCACGCCGCACCACGCCACGACACGCCACAACACGCCACGACACGCCGCGAAAGCACGCCACCCTTCGCCTGCAGCCAGGCCCGCGGCCGCCCACGGCCGCCCACCGCCAGGACCACCACTGACAGCCGCCAATTAGCCAGCGGCTCGCCAATTGAGCCCACATGAACCATCTGGGTCCCGGAGTCCCCTCTCCTTCAAGTCCTCTCACGTGGTGTTCCTTCATCCTCCAACCTCCAACCCTTACACAGCAACCTTTCCTCCCACCTGCCTCCCAGTTTCCCCCACAACGCCCTGAGCCCACAGCTCTCGCCACGCCCATCCTCGCTCTCCCAGTAAGCCACCCTAGCCCAGGCCCCTCCCCGTCCCCACCCCATTTGCTGCCCCAGCCAACAACACAAACTTGAGCAACACTTGACTGATCCATCCGACCCCTCCACCAACACCCTCATCATAAAAAAACATCGCCATGGAGAACGATCCGGTAAGTAATCTTGTGTAGTTTCCTGCAGGTGCTGGAAACAGGCCTTTTCAGCCAGCTCAGGCCTCAATGCTAGCTAAAACAGCTGTGCCAGCACTGGTTCCACCGCGGGCCACTGTGCACCAGGCAACGGCAATGGGCCTTTCTTATGCAGCTGCGCAGCTGGCTGACCCGATGTTGAAGTCCTACTGAACCCCACACCCCCACGATTTGCATACTAACCCAGAGCGACGTCCCTGAACCGCTGGTCAACTCCACGCCTTCCTCATCTTCAACTGCATCGCCTTCGCCAGCAGGCACACAGCCCGCTGCTGCCCCTCTCCTGGCAAGCGACTACTCTGAAGTCATGGCCAAAGTCTGTCCTGAGAATGAAGATTGGCAGCCGCTGGCTTCTGCTCACTTCACATGGACCATTGACGACTGGTCTGCTCTTCCCAACAAGATCCATGGCCCCTACTTCCAGGTCGGTGACTACAAGTGGCGCGTGCTTCTCTTCCCGCGCGGAAACAGCACCGAGTGCGTCTCTCTTTATCTTGAAGCTATTCCGGCAGAACTCGCGAAAGAACAGGACTCCGTCTCTGGCGACGCCTCGGCAGAGGCAGCGGCAGGTGCCGCTGCTTCTTCGCAGTTGTCTGCTGCTGACTCGACAGAGCTAACTACAACACAGCCCGCATCGCCCCAAGAATGGGCTGTTTGCGCTCAATTTGGCCTTGTCATGTGGAATCCTCAGGACCCCGCAAAGCTTCATTTAAATTCAGCAAATCATCGGTTCAACGGAGATGAGTCCGACTGGGGTTTCACTAAATTCGTCGACCTCAACGCCTACCAGAACCGCGGCATTCTGACCCCAGGCGGCCCAGTCAACATCACCGCCTACGTCAAGATTGTCAAAGACCCCACCGGCGTGCTATGGCACAACTTTATAAAGTACAACTCCAAGAAGGAGACCGGATATGTGGGTCTCAAAAACCAGGGTGCTACTTGTTACCTCAACTCCTTGCTTCAGTCCCTCTTTTTCACCAAAGCATTCCGTTCCGCGGTTTATCAGATTCCAACAGAGGATGACAAACCGGATTCAGTTCAGTCGTCACTGCAAAGGCTCTTTTATCTACTGCAAACAAGCGAAGACCCTCTAGGTACGCTCTCTCTCACCCGTGCCTTTGGCTGGGACTCAGGTGACGCCTTCACTCAGCACGACGTTCAAGAACTAAACCGTGTGCTCATGGATCACCTGGAAGGAAAAATGAAGGGTACAGCCATTGACGGAGCTCTCAACAAGATTTTTGTCGCTCAGATGAAGTCCTACATCAAGTGCGTCAATGTCAACTTTGAGTCCTCTCGTATCGAAGACTACTGGGACATTCAACTCAATGTAAAAGGCATGAAAGATGTCCTACAGTCCTTCAACGACTATATTCAAGTAGAGATGCTGGAGGGCGAAAACCAATACCAGGCTGGTGACTTTGGTCTGCAAGATGCCAAGAAGGGTGTCGTCTTTGAATCGTTTCCTCCTGTCCTTCATCTCCAGCTCAAGCGCTACGAATATGACTTTATGACTGACATGATGGTCAAAGTCAATGACCGGTATGAGTTTCCGCTTGAAATGGACCTTTCCCCGTATCTTGACCCCGAGGCTGACAAGTCTGAGCCTTGCGATTACGCCTTACATGGAGTGTTGGTGCACTCCGGAGACATTAATGCTGGCCACTACTATGCTCTACTCAAACCAGAGGCAGACGGTGAGTGGTACCGTTTTGATGATGACAGGGTCACTAGAGCTACTCTTAAGGAGGTGCTAGAGGAGAATTTTGGTGGTGACATGACCCCGGCTGAAATTGCCCGACTCAACGCATCTTCCTTCCCTGGTTTCCAGAGACAGAGAACTGGTCATAAGCGCTTTTCCTCAGCCTACATGCTCGTGTATATCAGAAAGTCCCGTCTTCATGAAATCTTGCCGGCGAAGGACGACCCTGTACCTGAACATATCCCACAGCGTATCGAGAAGGAGCAGGCGGAAGAAAATGCGAAAAGAAAGCAAAGGGAGGAATCGCGTTTTTACAGAGATATTCAAATTGTGTCCACAGACACCTTCACCAACTACCATGATCTGGATATTGCAAGCTGGAACAATAGGTATTATGCTGATAAACCCAACCACCCTCCATCGAAGTCCAGCCCATTGAAAACCCGAGTCAAGCGCTCCGCTACGACACGTGAGTTTTATGAGCAAATTGCTGAAGAGTTCAAAGTCCCTCTCAACGAGCTTCAACTTTTTTACATGATTAGCCGCCAAAACAAGACTCGCCGAGTCGAGAAACTCATCCCCATTTCTGACGAATTGGAGATCGAGGCAGTCAAGGAAAATGCTTCTCCTAAGGAAGACCATCTGAAGGTTTGGATGCAGTTAGCAAGTTCCGCACCAGTGCTGGGCCACTCAATTGCACCACCAGTACAGGCTGATGAGAATGGCGACATTGAGATGGCTGATGACGATTTGATTGGTGAATCACCGGACGAACTCATTTTCCTCAAGTTTTTTGACCACTCAAAATCCAAACTCGAGGGTGTGGGAACGGTATTTGTTCATGCTAACGATAAGGTTTCCGTCCTTATTCCTCATATCCTCAAGACTATGGGCTGGCCTGAGGGAACCGGATTGGTGCTACGCGAAGAGGTGAAGCCAGATCTCATTGACGTTATCAATCCAAAACAAACTTTTGCTGATTGTGAAATCCGTGCCGGTGATATTATTTGCTTCGAGCTTGAGAACCCTCCAGTAGTGTCTGCTTACAGATCTGGTGATGCGTACTACGATTTCTTGGCCAACAAGACTCTGGTGCTGTTGCGTCGTAGAAGTGTGCAAGAAAACGCCGCAATTACTGGTGAAAACCACTCTGCTCATGAAAGTGACATGTCAATCTGGATTTCTAAAAAGAGCTCGTACGATACTTTCGTTCATGTCATTGGGGAGAAACTTAATGTTGATCCCACCCATCTTCAGCTATTCACCGTGAAAAATGATGGTTTCCCTAGGGCATCCATCAGAAGATCACAGATGACTGTGCAAAACATCATTATGCACTCAACTAGTTTGGGGAACGCCTCTCTTATCTTGTACGATGTGCTGGATATGAGCCTTGATGAATTTGAATCAAAGAGGACTTTGCAGGTCGTTTGGTTAACTGACGGCATTTCTCAGGAACATCGTCACGATGTTCTAGTCAACAAAAATGGCGCAATCAAGGAGGCGCTGGACCTTGTCAAGGAAAAGCAGGAGATTAGTGATGAGGCATTCTCTGAAATCGTTGTTTGGATTGCCGCTGGGTCAAAGATTGTGCGTGCGTATGTTCCTGATGTCTTCCCCATCGAGTCTATTCCCACAAATGGCATCATATACGTTGCGCCAAAGAGCAAGTACAACTCCATCAGCCAGCCTGAACAAGAAGTTCTCATCACTGTTGTGAGCTACCAAAAGGACCCCAGACATTTGCACGGAGTTCCCTTCAAGTTCACCGCCGACAGAGACGAGAAGTTTGTTGACACTAAGGCAAGATTGCAGCACGCACTAGGCATGTTTGACAAGGCATTCGAAAAAGTCAAATTCACAATCAACACTGAGAACAACCAGATTCGCGAAGCGCTTGAAGATGATGATGTTTTGATAGAAAAGATGGCGCCTGGTGACGTTCTGGGTCTGGATCGCCTTGACAAGGTGAAGCCTTCATATCACCAGGCTGCCATATTTATCAAGGGATGAGGAAGCAAACTGACCGTAAAGAAAGAGATGCATATATATTACAGTCTTTAGATTTGAGGATTCATTTTTTCTTTTACACGAGCAATAAATAGATCTAGTCATTTCTCTTACCAATCTCCGACTCCCAGCCAAGTCTTCTTTCAAAGCCGTTGGTGGCACCTTGGTAGTCTTCGAAGGCTTGATAGATTTTGTCTCTAGAAGTTTCGACGAAAGGGCCATGCTGGACAATCTGCTGGTTAAGAGCCTGTCCACCAATCAGAACGAATTCCGCGTCCTCTTTGGCATCTTCTGGGACTGACAGAGTAACTCCATCCCCGCTGCGATCAAAAAGGGCGATGTTGAATTGCGGGACAGTGCGCTTACGCTCTTCACCACCAACAACAACGGATCCCTTGAGCATGTAGAGGAAGGAGTTGAAATCAGCAGGAAGTACCTGGTTGACAGATCCACCAGGCTTGATAAAGTAATGAAAGTACCAGACTGGAGTGTAGGCCAGATCCTGGACGGATTTGACGCCATCTGCTTCACCGGAGATAACCTTGACAGTGACCTTATCGCTGGGATGAGCTTCAGGGATCTCCTTGGCAAGGAGATCTCTGTATCTAGGATCGCAAGCCTTGAGATTGGCCGGCAGATCGACCCAAAGCTGCATACCCTCGACTGGCTCTTCGTTTTCGGATCTGGGCATCTCGGCATGCACAACACCCTTTCCAGCGGTCATAAACTGTAAATCTCCGGGGCCAATGGTACCGGCAGCACCTGTGAAATCCTCATGATCCATATAGCCCTTGAGCATGTAAGTGACTGTCTCCTGGCCTCTGTGGGGGTGGTCCGGAAAACCGGCTCCCTTGCCGACTTTGAAGTGGTCGAGCATCAAAAACGGGGTAAAATTGCGAACCTGCATGGTTCCAATTGATCTGCGAACACGCGCTCCGGCGCCCTCAGCCTGCTCGGTAGCAGGGAAGGATCTGGAGACGTTTCTGGACTTGAAGGAAGAAGTGGGGGCGGAGGTCATGGCGGGGGTTGTGGTGGGGGTGTCTCTGGCGACGAGTTTGGTGTGCTGTTGATAGTTGAAGTAGAGAGCTGCGATGGTTGCGATGACAATCACAAAGAAAGCGCTGAGTTTTGGGTTGAACATCGAGTTGAGAGACCGAGCAACCTGCCGCCTTATATAGACCCGCTCCAGAGACCCTTAGGTAATGATTAGCGTTCGCTAGTGGGGGCTGCAGTAAGCTGCAGTAAGCACGGCTGTGATTATCCAATACTTTCTAATCCGTTGTCAGCGTCGCTGTTGGGAAGGTGCATGACGGAAAGCCTAGGATTAGCTAAGGCAGACAAAAATGATGGTTGGTCATGTCTGAGCAATATAGATATCTGCTTATTCTGAAATCAACATGTATTGATCATCAGCTGGCACGGGAGTATTTCAGGTAGGTACTAAATTCTGGAATTTACTCTGGGGTGGGGCAGTGCCCCGCCCCTCATCTTGTGCCGCCTGCAGCCATCACCAAAAAAAAATATTTTATTCTATTAAGTGAAATACCTTGACTCAGTCCATAATGTCAAAAAAGCAGGATCTGAAGGTTCCTAGCAGGCTAATCAATGAAATCAGAGCCAAAATCGATGAGGACGAGAACTTTCATGTGCATCCTTACTTAAATGTGTCCAAGGTGTCCCGAAAAGACCGCCGAAAAGCTGCAAAGGAGGAGAAGAGACAGCAAAGGGCTCAGAAGCACCAGGCAAAAGCCACTCAGAAAACCGAAACGGACACCAAAAAGCGCTCCAAGTCGCACCAGTCGACCGAAACACAGCCATCCAAGAAACGCAAAACCGAGGAACAGCTTTCTGTCGATCTGGATGAGAGCAGTTCTGACTCTGACGAGGAAAATGAAGAAGCCGATGAGATGGAGGTTGAAGACACCTGGGCTGCACTGAAAAAGTTGAAAGAGAAGAAGAAAAACTATCCGAAAGGAAGTAAACAGACGCCTCTAACCGCTGATGCCTCTGAAAGTGACGATGAGGTAGAGTACTATGAAAAGATGCTAGGATCTGGCGGCAACAAGAAATCCACAGACAAAGCTTCGGAAGTAGAAGATCTGCTTGGTAGTATTGATTGGGATGTTCTAGAAGGTAATGGCGTAAGCGAGAGCGATGATGGAGAAGACTATCCGGACTTTGGCGACAGCGATGAGGAGGAAGTCGACAATGTCAGCGACTTTGAAGGCGACAGCGATTTATCAGATGAAAAAGATGAGGAGGAACAGACAGTGGAAGATACATGGGCTGCTCTCAAGGCACTCAAGCAGAAGAAGGCGGGCACTGCGCCTCCAACGACCGCCATGAGCACTAAGAAGGAGCAAAAAAAGAAAGATAAAAAAGTCAAGTTCAACAAGGAAGTTTTCATCAAGGAAATTGAGGCTAGACCGTCTTCCAGCGATGAAGAGGCAACTGAAGATTCTGAGGTCTCTGAAGATTCTGAAGTCTCGCAAGACGAGTTCCAGGGGTTTGACGACGACGATGAGCTGGACAGCGACGACTTCACCGACGAAAATACTGGCGATAGTGAGGCTGAGGAGGAGACGGCTGAGTCAGTCGACGATACGTGGGCGAAACTCAAAGCTATGAAGGAAGCCAAAGCCAAGGCAGGGGCTTCGCCGAAGAAACAAGATACGGCGACGCCATCGAAGGAGAGGAAAACAAATTCTGCCAAGAAAGAAAAGCCCGTGCTCACAGACTATGAGAGAGCTCAGCTTCAAAAGGATGAGGACGATATCAAGTACTATGCAAAAAAGCTCGGCGCAAAAAGTCTCAAGCTTTCTGGTGGAGATGATGGCCTTGACGATATTCTTGGAGATCTTGATTTCGACCAGTTGGAGGAGGCTCAAGGTGCTGATGAGGACGAAGATGATGACATTGACGAAGACGATTTTGACAGCGAAGACTTTGACGAAGACGAAGACGAACCTGAGCCAAGAGTTCGAGAGAACCCGTATGTCGCACCTACAGCGGCTGCTACAGCACAACCAGCTGCAGGAAAGTATATTCCTCCATCGCTGAGAAGAAAGATGGCGGAACAGACAGGCGAGAACTCGGTAGCAGAGTCTGAAGAGAAAATGGCATTGCGTAGAAGAGTAAAGGGTTATTTGAACAGAATCACGGAGGCCAATATCGGCACAATTCTCAAAGATCTTGAGGCGCTCTACCTTGACAACCCCAGGAACGATGTCACATCTGTTATTACAGAGGCAGTCCTCCAGAGTACAGCAATCCAGGGATCGCTCATG
Organism: Grinbergsozyma bentonensis; assembly: GCA_030561725.1. Lineage (NCBI taxonomy): Eukaryota > Fungi > Ascomycota > Dipodascomycetes > Dipodascales > Trichomonascaceae > Grinbergsozyma > Grinbergsozyma bentonensis. The sequence goes on along the minus strand of JAKTYB010000006.1, from coordinate 37,573 downwards.
GATTCTTTCTTGCTGATCCACGCTGCAATCGTCACCGCCCTCTATCGCAGAGTGGGACTAGAGTTTGGTGCCTACTTCATTCAAACTATGGTAGAGAGTTTTGACAAGTACTCCAAATCTGCGTCTGATAAGGAAGCACATAATATTCTGTCAATGCTTGCCCAAGTCTATACCTTTGAGATGGTTTCTTGCACCCTGCTTTACGACCTGATTCGTGAACTTCTTGAAAACATCACGGAAACAAACACCGAGTATTTGCTCCGCATTGTGAGAAATGCTGGTTCCCAACTCAGAACTGATGATCCTGCATCGTTAAGAGACATTATCTATCTTTTGCAAGCCAAGGTAAAGGCTATGGACAGAACTGAAATCAACTCGAGAACCCGATTCCTCATTGAAACAATCACCTCTCTTAAAAACAATCGCATGAAGCCAACTTCTGAAATCATGGCCGCTGGAATAACGCGTATGAGGAAATTTTTGGGATCCATGGGCTCTCTCATCACAGAACCCCTGCAGGTTTCCCTTATAGATATTCGAGAGGTCGAAACCCGAGGAAAATGGTGGCTGGTAGGCGCAGCGTGGCGGGGAAGTGAGGGCAGAGCGAATCGCGAGGCTGAAACTGAAGTTGACCTTGACGCCATGAATGACATTCTGGAAACTGCAGAGCCCAATTGGATGGAGATGGCGCGGCGGCAACGAATGAACACCGATATTAGAAGAGCCATCTTTGTGTCCATTATGAGCAGCGAAGACTATGTTGATGCTGTGGATCGCATTTCGCGTTTGAATCTCAAGAACAAGCAGGAGCGCGATGTGCCACTGGTGTTGCTGCATTGCTGCGCGGGCGAGGAAGTGTACAACCCGTTCTATGCATTGGTGGCGATCAAACTGTGCGAGAAGAAGTCACTGCGCAAGAATTTTGAGTACATGCTATGGAACTTCCTAGGGGGACTTGAGGAGGGCGAGCCTGTCAGCAAAGACGACCCCGAACTCCTTCAAAAGACTATGAACTACGCACGATTCTACGCTGCGCTTGTTGCGGAGAAGGCACTTACGCTCGAGCTTCTGCGAAATGTCATGCTAGTTTCTACAAATTCCTTTACGAGAATCTTTTTGGAGCTGTTTTTTGTGACGCTGTTCCAGAAGCTCGGCAAGCGCGCCGAAAACCGTGCTGGCAAGTCCGCGTCGGCTGTTCCGTTTGGCAATGGACAGCAACGGAATGAGGAGGAGCTGATTTCGCTGATTGCAGTGCTCAAAAACGAGAATCTGGTGCGGGGTTTGATGTTTTGTATGGAGTCTGTGGCCAACAGCGATATGGTGACTCGCAAGAAAGAGCAGGAGCGGGTAGAGTGGGCCACCCGGGTTGTGAACGACGTCGGCGATGAGATTTTGAAGCAGCTGTAAGTAGTTTAGAAAAGTATTACACCTTTGCGCGCATTTCGAGCTCTTTGCGGCGGAGCTCTGTGGAGCTGAGCTTGTCGGCCCAGTTGTCTGCCTCAGAGCCTGTTTTGGCGCCGACCGGGTCAATTTCGATAATCTTTAGCGGGTGCCAGTGCTTTTTCTGTGTGCGAAAGTCGTTGACCATCTGCGCGCCCTTGCGGGTCTCCGAGGAGATGACAAGCGCGTCAATGTCCTCAATGGAGGCTGTGGGGCCGTAAACATCATTCATTTCGGCCGTGTCAACTTCCAGGAGCGGGAAAACGTACTTGAGGAAGGCGCGGACTGCGCCTCTGCGCACATCGTACGACTGGAGGGCCTCGGCATACTTTTTTTTCTTGAGCATTTCGCTGCCAGTGATGCCAACGATGAGGCGCTCTGACGACACGTAGCCGGCGACGGTGAGCAAAATGCGGTGGCCGTCGTGGAGGTGGTCAAAGGTGCCGCCCACTGCGGCCGTCCTGATGCCAACGAGCGAGTCTGCGGAAGCCAAGGGCGGGCTACCAGGCTGAGGCTCAGCCTCGGAAGACCCGGACTCCCGTTCCAGCTCGCCCATGTGCAGAATCACCACGGGAAGGCCCGTGATGGAGGAGTTCGGCGGCAGCAGCTTGCGGAACACAACCGACAGCGAGGACTCCAGCTTGCCAGTGCCAATTACCTCCCAGGACTGGACTCTTTCGAGTTCCACGTCCTTCCCGTCCGGCAGCACCGTGTAGGAAATGGGCCGGCCGCCCAGCTCGACAAAGTGCCGGCAAATGTTGTAGAGAGAGATGAGCAGCGCCACGAGGTGGCTGGGCTTGGAGGGCGTGTGGACAATGAGAATGTCCAGATGGCCATTTGTCAGCACTCTATCAAGGGCTTCCTTAATAGTGAGGGCGTACTGGGCGTGGACCTTGTCTGGCCGGTTGCCTTCAATCAGAAGGAGAAAGTTGTAGTAGAGCATGGGGGGCAGAGGGGGGGAGAGTCAGGGAGTTATGGGAGATGGCTAGGGGACAGCTCAGGATAGAGCCAGGAGTTCTGAGATGACCTTGGTGGGTTCTGGCAGCGTCTGACAGCTTTTGCTGTGTTTTTATTTGCCTGGCTGTGACAGGCTGGTGATGAGTGGGGCTGGGTCTGGGGTGGCAAGGTGGGGCAGTGCCCCGCACAGCTGATTGGTGGGGCGCTGCCCCACCGCTGAGAATCGCACGGCCAGGAATCTTCAACTTGCGAGCCTGGCCCCTGAGAATCCTGACAGCCTGCAAATGCTAGGCTCCGATTCTGGGCTCCGATCCTGGGCTTTAGTCTTAGGCTTTGGGCCTACACCCATGTTGGTAGACGAACCATACCCGCGTCCAGCCTCTACCCCCGCGGCAAGGGCTGGGGAAAAAAAGCTCTCAGGGGATCCTGTTGACACTGCCGTTCAGCGACTCCGGGCTACGGAAATAAGTTTGTCCCGAGCCGAATCCTGATCATGAGGCCCGCACTAATAACAGCCCGTTTCGCAGCCTGACTTTCACCGCCTCGCATTTTCCGCCTGGATTTCACTCGCTTTCGCCTTGCCTAGTAGCTGGGACAGTCGGCGCGCCCGACGCCACCTGCCCTGGCGCGGTCCATGTGGGGGCGCTGACGTCAGGCGCAGGGATCTCCCGCACAAATACCCCACACAGTTTCCCAGCGCTAGTCTAGGCCGTCTGCTTTTCCGCGCTGCAGTGGCCCTGTGGCTTGACAGCTGCACCAGCCCAGGCGTATATGGACCAGCCCAAGCTAGGGCCCGCCCCACCCGCTCATCACTCTATTGCGGGGTTTTGCTTGAGCGAATGGTGCAGCTAAATGCCCGATCTCGCTTTGGGTAACTAAATTATGCAACTATACGAGAGCCAGAGACATGGAACACAGCGGCAGGTGGAGCCTTGGCGCGACAGCAACTGGTACAAACAGGTGGATTCTGCGACTCTGACAGGGGCCTCCGGCCTGGTCCAGACTTTGCTCCAGACCCAGACCCCGCAGTGCGCGCAGCGCTCCCTGTCCCCTGTGATTGGTAATTGGATGGCCATGTCTCGCGACCCAGCGCCCGGCAGCGAGCACTGCACAGCATAACGGGTGAAACCCTGGCCGCTGGAGGCATGGCCAGCTGGATTCTGTTGCGTGCTTGCCCGCCCAGGACAGAAATCACGTGATAGAAATCGATCACGTGACTATAGTCACGTGACAATCAATTAATATTCACTTAATACCAAATCTCTCCACCAAATGCAAAATGCTCAACAGGAGCTGGAAAAGCTCATGCAGCTGCGCTCCGGAGGCACATACGTGCCTCCTGCGAAGATCAGAGCTCTCCAAGAAGAGCTCCGGGCTGTCGACAGCTCTTCCGAGGCGTACCAGCGGCTGGCATGGGACGAGCTGCGCAAGCGCATAAACGGCCTTATAAACAAGGCAAACCGCTCCAATATCCGCGCAACGCTTGCCAGCGTGTTTGATATCAATCTGGACCGCGGGAGAGGTCTGTTCTGCCGCTATCTAATGCGTGCCCAGACGGTATCGCTCACTTTCACGCCCGTCTACGCTGCGATGGTGGCCGTCGTTAACAGCAAAATGCCTGAAATCGGGCTTCTGCTGGGCTCCCGGCTGGTATTGCAGTACAGGCGGTATTACAGGCGCAAAAACAAGGCTGGCTGTGTTGCCACTGGCATGTTCATTGCTGAGCTGACAAACCAGAACGTTTTGCACGAGATTCTCGTCCTCGAAATCTCGGAGTTGCTGCTCACCAAGCCTACAGACGACTCGGTCGATGTGGCTGTGGGTATTTTAAAGCTCTGCGGCGAGCTCATGACTGAGCGTTGCCCCAGTGCCCTCAACGACATGTTTGAGAATCTGCGCACCATTCTGGCCAACGACACCAGTCTGGCAAAGCGCACTATTTATTTGGTGGAGGATCTATTCAAGGAGCGCCGCGGGGGCTTTAGGGACGCAATTCCTCCGGAGCTGCAGCTCGTAGACGAGGAAGACCAGGTTCAGCATCTCGTCCGCCTCGAGGACAAGGGCCTCAAGGCCCACGACGAATTGAACGTGTTTAGGCTGGACCAGCACTTCGAAGCCAATGAGGAGCGGTACCGTGTAAGGAGGCTGGAGATTGTTGGTGGGGGCGACGAGTATGTCGCAGCGGAAGCAGCTGAGGCGGTGGCCGAGGCCGCTGACGCTGAGGTCAAAGCTGAGGTTGAAGATGAAAAAGAAAACGAGATTGAGCGGGAAGGCGAAGGTGAGGGTGAAGGTGTAGCTGGATCCTCATCCTCACCCAGTCTCGACTCAGCTGGACTCCCCTCAACTAAACTCGCCGGATTCCAATCCCCAGAGCCATCTGCTGAAATCATCGACGAAACAGACTCTCAGCGTGCCCAACTCCGCAAAACAATATACCTCACCGTCATGAACACCATGTCGATTGCGGAAATCGCCCACAAGCTTACTCGATTGGCTAGGGCGGGCGGCGACGAGAGTGAGATTGTGCACATGTTGGTCGAGTGCTGCGCACAAGAGCGCGTCTACAACAAGGTGTATGGTGGCGTGGCGGAGCGTTTCTGCAAGCTGCAACGGTCCTGGCACGCGCTATTCCAACAGGCATTTCGCGACTTTTACGCCATCATCCATCGATACAGCAGCAACCAGCTCAGAAACATTGCGACTCTTTTCGGCTACCTCCTAGCCAGCGACGCGCTGGGGTGGGAAGTGTTTGACTGTGTGCACATGACAGAGGAAGCGAGCACTGCATCGTCCCGCATCTTCGTCAAGATTGTGTTCGAGGAGATGCAGCACGAGATTGGCCTGCGCGAGGTGTGCAAGCGCCTCCAGGAGCCTTATCTGCAGCCATCACTGCGCAACATGCTTGTCAAGGGTAAGGGCGACGACACAAGGTTTGCCATCAACTATTTCACCGCTATAGGGCTTGGTGTGTTGACAGAAGACATGCGCCAATACCTGGAGGAGCTCAGCGAGAGCGACAGTGACAATGACAGCGACGAGAGCGGCAGTGGCAGCGAAGAGAGCGGCGCCGAGTAGAGCAAGCTTGTATGACAGTGCCGCGGCACCAACGCCGCAGACGCCGAGGACCTGGGTTTCAGACGGACTCTGAGATTTGAGCCGCACAAACAGTGTCCTACCCATTGCCGGGAAGGGTGCGTTTCAGCCGTCAGTCTAGGCCAGTGCGGCGCAGGCGTGTGGATGGCCCACTTGTAGACTATAGAAAACGTTGCAGCTGTGTATTATTATTGATAATGCGCGGGCTACAAGGCTGTTTGCCCTTTGTGACAGCAATTGGGCGGCCCGCCTGAAGATTGAGCTCACTCTGCATTACAAAGCGCGAAGCAAAGCTGCTGACCCAGTGCCGTTATTTGATAGCCTTTTTCGGGAGTTTTTGCCATTGTCTGGTTTTTGACGAATACTGGCAACGAATTTCTAGACCGGGAATTCGCAACAGTGAGCTGCCAGAGGACTTGATCTGGTGGACTCGGTCTAGCCGATACCGATCTGGAAACAAGCACTTCATCTCTCTCGGGAAGGGAGATGTAAATTACTCTCCTATTCGAGGGAGATGGCGTGGGGGTGGCAACATGCCGGAAGAATTGTGCATACAGGGGTGGGGTTTAGTTGAAGGGGCATGGATAGGAAATTGGACAAAACCATGCTGTGCTCTTGCGATCTCTTGGCACATCGCTGCTTTGCGCTGCCATCTCCCGTTTCATTTTCCCAGCACCTTGAGGGTTGTCTTGCTATTTTGCTCCTGACGTCTTTGCATGGGCTCGTATTTTGATTCTCAGGTCCGTCCCGAAAAAGTGGTCAGTCGCAAGGCGCGCAGAGAAAAGGCCGGCCCGCCTTGGCTTGTTTCGGGATAGAAGGTCGGGCTGTGCATGGAGCGGCGTGCTGCATGGCATATCCGATGACAGCGCGACAGGCAGGAGTCAGCAGGCGGGCGGGCGGGAGCATGCCGCCCGCACCCGGATAACACCAATTGGGACAAGGACATTCTGCGGAAGCCTGGCTAGGACGGGATGGTTACCGCACTAGGGCGCTGACTTGGCGCCTCCAACGGCGCCGTCCGGGGTACGCCGCCTAGTGCTGTGGCGTGGGCCCAGCTCGGCGAGAACTTGGGAACAAAACCCACGGGGCGCGCACGGTGACCTGTGCAGAGAAATGCGGCATTTCTGCCGGCTTCCGCGCTGTGGCTCGGGGTCGTCGGCGATGTGGCTCTGGCAGGTTGGGCCGGTGCTTGGGGGGTGTGGCAACTGCTACTGCAGAGTCTATTTTCTGAGCGTTCCGGCGGGCCATAGCCGGGTCTGGGAAGTGAGAGCGGGTAGCTGTGGGAGCGGGTATCAGAGTCTCAAGACGGAAGAGTGGTAGTGGGAGAGGGCGGGTGAACGATAGCGGACTGTAGGAATCGATTGTGTCGACGCAGATGCTCGCTGGATGAGATGACAGGGGTGCTACTAAACAGGCTGCTAGCTGCTCGCCGAGCGTTGACACTGTTTGGTGACGGACAAGGCCTGTCGGTAATCAACCCATGGCGACATGACGGGGGTGGGGCAGAAGGTGGAGTCCATAGTGCCGCATGGGACTGCTTACTAGCAAGTCAAATAATTATGAAGGTTTGGCACTACTGCTCAAAGAGTGCCAGGCTGCCAGCCTGGTAGTCTGACAGACTTGCGGACTTGCGGACTTGCAAGGCGATCAACCTCCTGATAACCAAACAGCGAATCGCTATTAGTGGGGGATACGGGATGCCGTGCTCTACTGCTGCACTATGCTGCTGCTGACGCTGACGCTGCCGCCGCCGCCAGCGCTTAGCGTCGCAGCGTAGTGCGCCCAGTGCTACAGACTGCGCTGCGGCATAGCGTCACAGCTGCAGACGTCGGCCTGCCCGATGGCGGGCAACGGCGATTTCCGAGAGGCACCCCTGCAGGCCCTCCTCGCCAGCATTATGCTCCTCGCCATGGGCACCAAGCGAGCGTCAAGCCCTCGGCTGCGGCAGATTATTGATCTAGAAATATATTGCCGCTTTTCTCCAGGCAGCTGGATAGCTTTGGTCCAGAGCGGTGCCAAAAATACGTAGAAGCGTCTGCGTATGCTTGGCAGCGCAAGTCTCTGCCCCCGCCTCCGCGGGCTTGGCTGGCATGGCTACGGGGCAAGCGGCTACGACAGGACCCATCGGCGGTTTCTCCGCGAAAAAGGTGGGCAGGCAGGGGTCCGCTCAAAGAGGCATCTGGACTGTCCAGAACCGGTACCACTCCAGACCGCACTACAGAAGCCACTAGCCACCGGCGAGTGGACCTAGGGGCGAGCCAAGAATCTGCTGTACTGAGCTAGGCGAGCGGCAGGAGTGTGGCATCAACAGTACAGGCAGGGCCAGGTGTCGGCAGGTGTCGGCAATTTACATGCCGAGGAAAGAAAGCACTTGCAAAATGTTTCATCCATTGCCGTACTATCGTCCTGCCGACAGAGTAGAGTTGCAGCGGTGGTGGTTTACTCGGGGCACTGCCCCATGCTCGGGTCGGGATTATGGGGTCGGGATTTATGAAAATATCCGAGCCAACCAAGTCAGATGGGCCTTGCTTTTGGCGCACAAGATGGCGGGCAGGAAAAGCAAGCCTGCCTAGGCCGGACAACTCGGTGCGCCGCACTAGCAGTCAGCACCAGCATTGCTCTAGTACCCTGTAGCGGGATGCATCGTGCGCACGCGTGTGCACTAACTTTGAGCGTCGGAGGGACATCTGCGCACTTGCTTCTGTGGTGGTTTGTCAGTGCCGTCACAAGCACCTTTGCTGGGCCGTCGGCCCATCTATGCCAATGTCCACCGGGATGTGACGAGTCTCCTTTCCCAAAAAGCAATGCGGAGGAAAACCGGCGCCGGGGCGGTTTGGCGGAGACAGCAAGGCGGTAGAAAAAAAGAAGCGGTGCCGATGCAGCAGCTGTTGCTAGTGCAGGCGGCTCAGCTGCAAAAAGCAAAGTCTCAAGCATTATCATGCGGTGTCAAAACTATGACACCTAGAACGGGGCCCAGCCAGGCGTTCAAGCGCAACTACTTATAACCGGCCGGGTCTGCCCCTGAGTTGCAACTTGTCGCCAGCACGTAGAGACTGTTCAATCTGAGTCAACCTACTATTTGCTGTTTTCTCTTTTCGTCCTCCGCGCTTGCTCATCTCCACCGACCATTGGTAGAGAAACCCGTACCTTCGTATTTTGACCAAACTGTTTGTCGCTTTAGGCTGTCTCATCCATTATTGCATTCATCTCCACCCCTACCATGTCGTCGACCTATAACTATGACACGACAACACACATCAAACCTGAATTTTACACCGTGGACGTCAAAGCCCACTCTCACAATGTGCAGCTGCCACCCATCAAGCAGCTGCTTAGTGCCTGTGAACTAGTGCCCCGGTCGTCGCAAGCCCCGCCGCAGCAGCCGCTTGTCGGACTAGCGGCAGTCGGAGAGCGCTCCCCGCACTCGCCGGCCTACACAACAGTGGTTGGCGGGTCTTATGTTCCGCCGCCGCCGCCGCCGCCCACCTCGCTGCTGACGACAGCCTCTTTGCCGCTGTCGCCGCCGCTCTCCTCGACGCAGTCGACGCCCAACCACAAGGCGCAAACCCAGGGCCATTACCCTACCAGGGCGCCACCTGCCGCCGCCGGCGGTGTTGCCAATCCGCTCTCGCATCATCAGCTTCCGATGCACGCTTCTGCCCCGCCGGTGCTCCATGCTCCGCCCGTGTCGGTGGCTCAGCTTCCCGCCCCTCAGCCCTACCACTACCGCAGCTCGTCTGCGTCTTGTGCGTCGCTCGGATCGCGCACCGCATCACCTTCAGGGTCGGATGACTACGCGCCGAGCTACTCGCCGCCTACCCCGCAGTCCACCGTCTCATCGTCAGTGGCTCAGCGCCGCCGTGGCAACTTGCCCAAGCACGTGCGCGAGATCCTCCGCACCTGGTACCAGGAGCATGCGGAGCGCCCGTATCCCGACGAGGCTGAGAAACGCAAGCTCATGGACGAAACAGGACTCACCATTACCCAGGTCTCCAATTGGTTCATCAATGCCCGTAGACGCTACACGCCGCAGAACCAGCGGCTCAAGCGTGTCGCATATTAGCTAGGCCCACTGGTTGGGTCTATTATTTATATTATAGAATGGCTTGGATTAATGTGTTGACCGCGTAGCGGTCATGGTTCACCGGTGCATTGCTTGACAGGCGCTTGTCGCTCCGCTTGTCGGCTGTCGTCTTGCTCGTCGGATGTCGCTCCGCTTGTCTCTGTGCTGCTCCTCTCATACTGCCAGGCCCAAGGCTTACCGCAAGTGTGGCAACGCCGCTTTGGCAGATTTGCATTAGCAAGTGCTCTGTCGCTGAACAGCCTGGCTGCTGCCAATCCGCACGGCAACGGCCGCTCTCTATCCTGGCTGATCTGCTCTCTGCGATTGGCATGCTAGCCATGCTGGTCCATCCGGAAACGGATCCGAACGCGCTTATCGAGCGGCAGTCGCTTTTCCGAAGCACCAAAAGTACAGCCACAGCACGTTGCTGCGCGAATAGCTTGCGTACCCTTACTGCGCCGTCACTAGTGACAGGCCCCCCTGTGGATGTCGAGGCCCTCCAGTGTGGGCCGGATAACGCCCTTGTGGTCACGGCCCGGCCCTCCCGCGTTGCCGATAGTGGCCACATCATCTTGAAAAAGCAACGCACATGTACGTCAACAGGACGCCTGGATGCCCTGCGGGCTGCTCGCTGCGGGGCCTGGCACTACGTGCAGTCAGCAGGGTCCGACGTGCCCGCCTGCAGAAAACAGGCGGACCCTGCGGAGCCAAATGGAAATGACCCAGCAGACTGGACCACACCTTACCTTGATGGTTAAGTCTAGACTCACAACGGTGCGTTTAAAAAAAAAAAGCGGTAATTTTGGCCTGTGCAGACGATCTAGCAATGCAGCTAGGTGTCAATGTCACTTTGAACCGTAGCTTTACGCCACCCCACGCCACGCCGTGAAATTCTAAAAAAAAACACGCACGCACGCACCACCTGCCCAGCCCGACGCCTGCCCCCACTCTCCCTCAATGACCAAGACATGCGTTGCTTGTGAAACATGCTGGAAAGCTTCTGGGGATGGGAAGCCGCTGGTGGAAGAAAGCTAAGTGTGCATGCGCTTCTGTAGCAGTTGCTTTCACCATCAAGAAGATGCGTGGTTTAGGTACTGCCCCCCTTTCACTTTCAGATCTCCATCTTGCAACATGCATAATGCCAAGACCTGTTCCCCCACGTCTAGAGAAGATGCCCCGGCAGCGAGCGACAGGGACACGAGGTGAGGGGAATGGCGTTTGGTTTGCTGCGGGATCACCGTATCGTCCCCCCCAACAAACGGCCTTGTTTCCACTAACGAGACTGAGTGGTTGCTGGATCTGCTTCTGGCAATTTGTTTTTGATTTGCGGCGGAGGTAGCTTGCAGCCGTATGCCAGACCGTGCAACTGGTATCCTGCTGCAGCTGTAGTGTTGGTGTTCCATTACTGGCCCCTGTCACTCCAATGCCAGTACCGTCTGTCAAAACGCATTCACCCCGATACAGACATGTGCGTGATTTTGTGCGGCGGGCTGCTTGGACGGTGGGAAGGGGAGAGGGCGGATATTGGCGTCGGTCGGACTGGTCCCTGACAACGCACAAACTTCGAGATATAAAGGGTAACTGCACAGTTATTGTACAGTCAACAAAAACTAGTCGTTTACAATAAAATTGAACGTTTCCTGGTCCCCATATATTTATCTAGTTTTTCGGAGCTCGCTCAGGTCCGTTTTCTGCGGCCAGGATGAAATCGGAAATGCTGTCACTGGCAATCATGCAAGGTTCGGATATACGCAGACGCTGTACATCCATGCGACCAGTGCATGACGGCGATTTCTCGGAGATGAGGCCCTCCTTGCCACATGGCGAGCTCAAACAGGAAGAGGGCTCCACTGAGAGACCAGTTGACTCTGACGTCAGTCCAGCGACAGTGCCCTGCTAATTGAAACAGCGTTGTTGGTAAAATTGGCATTAAAACAAAGAACGCCCTTCTTTGCCCGCGCCACCCCTCTCTTTTGTGTAAGTGACAGATTCCCGTTGATACGACGTTTCCGCCCGTTACCCTGCAACTGCCTGAGCTATCAGCCCACAACGCCCTAGGCCCCCTCGGCTCTTTCTGGAAACTTTTGTTCGCCTGCCTCTGGCGGGGGCGGGGGAGGGGCACATAACAGCAGCAGCAGCATCTGCGGGACTAGTAATGTCGGAGGAGCAGCTGCAATTGTCACGGACGTGCGTACAAGTCGCCACTAGGCGCTTTTGAGCTCGCCTGCCTAATCGTCAATGCCAAGCGTAAATCCTCGTGCTAAGCGTGCGTTGGCCAAGGAGTCTCGAAAAGCGCCTGATGCTGCCCTCAAAGGGCAGACCTTTTTAGCCGCCGCCGCGGCGGCCGCCGTGCCAATTTCCCGCTCCCCGCATAGCAGTAACTCACTTCACTACAGGGCTCCAACGATAGATCGATTAATCTGAAAAGAAATGCTGATACCGGCCCGGCATTGCCGACACTTAGGGGCTTGCGCGCGCTGTTTGCTGCGCCATGTCTCAACCGGCACGCGGCTTTGGAGCAGCGATTTTCAGGCGCGGCGGAGAATTCGGAGAATTAAACGCTGCCTCCTGCCCCGCTGAGTAGTGCAGCTTTTGTGACCAATAATTACGGCAGCGGCTGCAGCGGCACACGCCTGGGCAAGATTGATAATAGAGGCAGGGCCTAGCAACATGCCTGTCAAGGGTGACGTATATTGCCGGGCCCCGCTTACCTGTTTGCTGTCAGTTGTCGGGCTTGCCAAGTGATATTGGCAAGACTGTCAGTCAGCTCAGGCCGCCACAATATGCAGTCCTGAATAGGAAGCGCTATAGGTGGGGCGTCTCACCGCAGGCCGGATGGAAAAGACAGGCATCTGTGTGCACAATGCACAGGTTCTCCTTGCAACTGACATGCCGGTCTGCCGAATTATTCCGGACCGTGCTGGGCCGGATCCCGAGCAGAAGTCCCAATGGCAGCTGCACTATCCTAGCTGCGGCACATTAGTGGCATGCCATGTACCCCACCGCTTCTGCTACGCTGCCAAGATCTGTCGACCCAAGCGCAAAAAGCAAGCCTCTAACAGCTCAGCTTATCGTGAGGCTGGGCCTGACACGGAGCTTGCCGACGCCGACAGACGTCAAACGGCGAGAGGTGCGGGGTGGGGAAGGGATGAAATGCGGGAAGCGCTGGAAGGCGCGAACAAAGGACAGAAGGAGAGTAACCAGACAAATAGCGAGATATATCAGGACAAGCTTACGGCCTGGAGCGTTTCAATATTTTGAGTGTGGCCGGCAGGCTGCCTAGCTGGAACCTGTCAAACGTTGCCGCCTGTCAGCTGCAGTCGCTAAAGCGGGGCGCTGTCCCAGCAAATAGGTGCTGTTTTCATAGTATTATCCTAAATAATAGAGAATTTTGCTTTGTACCTGGATAGGGCTTGAAAGGTGCGACAAACTATGAAGTAAGATTCATATGGATGCATAATCCTCAATATTTACATCATCTCTTCTGCAATCCAACGTTTCAATTTGAGCTGAATCCATCTCCAGTTCATTGTAACCACCAGGGTACTTACAGTCGACGTAGTAGCAAGCCACACTCGTAAGTACACTTTCAACAAGCTAGGGGCCAGCGTGCAACAATCTAGTATGTTGAGATCCTAGCACTACTGACTCAAGAGTGCAAAAGTATTGCAAGGTTTCATCCAATCTTTACATCCGTACGAAGAATCATTGGTTCTGTTACATAATCTGGCTAGGCTACGGAACAATATAGACCGGAATTGAGTCCACCGTTATGGCTGAGACCGCTCAGCTAGCCAGTCTTCTTCGTATATATCTGAATACAATGAAGTAGATGAGTGAATAGGCGATTGTAGCAGAAAGCTGAGTGTTGAAATCTGATAGAAAATGTGGAGAAAATGTGGAGAGAATGAGGGGTGCCGAGAAAGCTAATCGGACTATGCCAGCAGCGAGTATGATGAGGCGTGAAAAATGGGCGCAAGTGCTAGCAAACCTAGCATATCCGCCAAACAGATCAGCTAGGCGGACCAGAACTGGCCGCTTTGACCAGATTACAGGTCACAAAAGCCGCTGTCTTCCTTACTGCAGAAACGGCGCACGAGCACCGTTGCCAAGACCAGTGCGGATCTGACACATCACCTCTGATCTAATGACACAACTGCCAAAAACTACCAATCTGTCACAAAGACTTGTTCGCTCGATCTAATTAGGCATTAGCCTGCAGACATGCTCTAGTAGCCCTTGTCGTCATGCTGCTGCACAATGCGGCCATAGCCACCTCGGCCCGGGTCATACGACTGTCGAAACTCGTCCACAACCTGACCACCAGAAGGACCGCGGCCCAGCTCGCGCCCCTCCTCATAGCCCGGGTCCAGGTCAACAGTCACATCCCGGTCGTCCAATCGCGTCAGATGCAAATACTTGACGGCATTGCGCACCCCCTCATTGGACTTGTAGAGAACAAAGCAGAAGCCACACGGTGTGCGGTTTACACGATCCAGCCCCATCACAATGCGGTCAATCTCGCCGGCACGTGCAAACAGCTCGTGAATCTGCTCCTCGGTGGTGTAGAACGACAGGTTGCCGACGTACACCGCCCGAGTGGTTTTGGTTTTCTCAAGATTTGCCTGGCCCTCAGCAGAGCGGGCGGCCTGCCGAATCAGGTAGCCCGATGGCCTGTCCAGGCGTTCAGCAGAATTGTTTTCCAGCGAGGCCATGACTGTCGTGAAGTAGCATTGAAATTTCACTGGGACCTCGGGGCACTGCCCCACCCAGCAAGCCCAGCGAGCACTGCCCCACCAGAAGAGCGGAGTTCTGGTTGACAGAGGCGTTGCCAGTGACTTTGTGATCGTGTGGTTGGCCTTTGGCCCGGTCAGAGACGCCGGCCTCTGAGCATCGTCAAAGCTCACGCTCCGCGCTCGCTGCGGGGGCTGCATTGTGGGGCAATGCCCCATGATTATTGATTGCGCGGCCAGCTGGCCCAGCGGACGCACCCAGCACTGCCCTACGGAAACAATGGAGCCCTGGCCAGTAGATGCAGAGTCTGGGTAGACTCTGTTGCCCTGACATTTTTCTTCGGCCTGACCAGGCGGAAACCAGCATCCGGAACCCTACCCCCCCTCTTCCCCGGGTATGGCAAGCTGGGCAACCGAGGACGGGTAGTAAGTGTCGTGCAGTGCCCCACTGGCCCCAGCCGGACGTGCGCGGAGGTTGCGTTTTTGGGGAAAGATTATTTTGCGCACAAGTGTTGCCCCTTAGCCTGTGTCATACCGTGACTAGTCACAGCGACAGTAAGCGCATCCCCCGCAAGATTTGGATTTGGACTAGTGCCGATGACGCAGGTGGGGCGGGCGGCATCGGTGTCTGGGGAAAGGGAGAGAGGAAGAAAAGGGGAAACCCAGGAGCCAGAGATTGGACACAATACACTGAACGGGCAGCTGGGCAGCCCAATTCGTCTTGGTGTGTTTGCTAGGTCTGGCGCGTTGCCCTGACGCACCCCGCTCATTTTGTTATCGCCACGCGAGCGACGCCAGATTGTGGTGCAGTGGCGCAGAGCTGGCATTGCCCCTGGTTTCCATGCCGATGCGTTGCCTGGGAGCCAGGACGAAAATTGTAGACGGCTCAGAAACCCGATAAATCGATTAATGGTGATAATGGGTCGGGTTTATGCGGGTTAGCCGCTCCAGGCCGCTTGACAGTATGCTCTTGGCCCCTTTGAATTTCGCTCAAGGCCCCCCTTCGCACTCCTCCAGTGCACGGCATCGGATCCCGATGACACCCACGTGACCGTCTTAGTCACAAGCCGCCCCAATGTCTCCCACCCAGCCCCCCAGCCCGCGCACGCAGCACCTCCCAGCACAAAAATATTTCAATAAATTCACACAAACTCCCACTTGTTCTTGTCTAATATCCCTTCCCTAGAATCTATATGGCCACCACCCATGGCGTTCTCAGCTCCAAAAACTCAAGCGCTATAGCCGCAGGCGGCGTAGCAGACTCTTCTCTCGCCTCCGAAGAGTCCGATGACCCCAGTATACGTGGTTGTAGTGGTTTAACGCGTATTCAAAGCGGCTATGCCGCGTCTTTTTACTCCAAGTTCGCCCCAGCAGCCCTGGGGGTTCCGCCAGCTATCTCCCAACAGCGCTCTCCCAACTACACCCGCTCGGCTCCGGCTTCCGGCAGCACCAAGTCCCGCTCCGCGCCAACGTCTGGTAGTGGTGCCGTCGCTGCGGCGCCGCGCGCCCTCGTCACCGCGACCTCCACCACCCAGCTCTCGACCGTGATTGCCTGCCCCACCATCAGCACGCCCCCGGCCAATGTGAGCATCGCTCCGCCCGGTCTGCGCCTTTCCCCGGAGTCCATCTCGTCTGTCGGCTCCGCAGGCAGCTACGACTCGTCCTACTCGTCGGGCTCTTCTGTCTCGTCCCAAACGCGCGCCCTCCCATCCAAGGGCCGTTCCGAAATCCTCGGCATGGTGGAGCGCTTGCTTAAGGCGTCGGCCCCGGCGAAATCGTTTTGTCTCTACAAGAAGGAGGTCAAGCTGCTGTGCCAGCACGCCCGGTCCGTCTTCATGTCGCAGCCTGTGCTGCTGGAGCTCGGCACCCCCGTCAAAGTTGTTGGCGACATTCACGGCCAGTACGGCGACCTGCTGCGCATCCTGAATCTGTGCGGCCAGCCGCCGGCGACAAACTACCTCTTTCTGGGTGACTACGTCGACCGCGGCAAGCAGTCGCTGGAAACGTTTTTCCTTCTCATCTGCTTCAAGATTTTGTACCCGGAAAACATGTTTATGCTGCGCGGCAACCACGAGTGTGCGTCCGTCACCAAGGTCTATGGCTTTTACGACGAGTGCAAGCGCAGACTCGACTCCAAGTCGTGGAAGGCGATTGTCGACGTGTTTAACGTCATGCCGATTGCTGCCACAATTGGAGGCCGCATTTTTTGTGTCCATGGCGGCCTCTCCCCATACCTCAACTCGCTGGATGACGTGCGCAACATTTCGCGACCCACTGACGTGCCCAACTCGGGCCTGCTCAGCGACCTGCTCTGGTCCGACCCTGAGCGCGGCATTGTGGACTGGAGCGTGAACGACCGTGGCGTCTCGTACACATTTGGCTCCAAGGTGCTGGCCAAGTTTTGCCAGCAGTTCAATTTTGACTTGGTGGTCAGAGGTCACATGGTGGTTGAGGAGGGTTACGAGTTTTTTGGTAACCGCAAGCTGGTTACAGTCTTTTCTGCGCCCAATTATTGCGGTGAGTTTACCAACTGGGGCGCCGTAATGTCGGTGTCCTCAGACCTGTTGTGCTCGTTTGAGTTGCTCAAACCGGCCAAGCTCAAGCCGAAAAGCAAAAAGCGACGCTAAGGTAGATAGTTAGCTAGTAGGTTGCATTAATGTTATTTTTATGGTTGGACTTTATGGTTGGACTTTTTATGGTTATACTAAATATCTGGGGATCCGCCAGGTTGGCCTCGTTCCCGTCGTATCCCAGCTAGTGTCGCACGAGCCCTGCCGAGGCCATCAAAGAGCAGCCTGTCAAACGCTGCACAGGAATGGAAAATCCTACTTTTTCTCAAATCAAGCCTTCTGCCTGCTCATTCCACGCCCCAGTCTTGTTTCCTTCCGCCATCTGATGGTGACTGACACCCTGCAGCAGGCTGCAGCCCAACTAGCCCTTCACCACGCAAAAGAACACTCTCACGGTCAGCGGGACTCGAGAGCTCAGATCTGGCATTTCTTGCGCGAATCAAATTTGATAGGTCAGATTCAGCACAGGGGCTATTTTCCCCCGTCCTGCCGAAGTTTTCCCAGTGTCCAGCCTCTGCTATCCCGTCACCACAGCCCACGATAACGCTGTCTAACGTACTTTTTGCCTAATGTGGTAACCCAGCTCGTGAGCATGCAATTATTAATCCAGCCTAAACTTTTCTCCTTCATCTTTGTCACTCTGCTCGCAGCTGATTTGCTAATTTCTCCTCCAGTTTACCGAGTCTAGGAGTCGAATGGGTTTGCTGTAAGTTGTTTGGGTGGTGTGTCGAGCCCCCGGCTGGCTGACTAGGCTTTTGGCTGGTTCGCCTAGTGCTGCAGGTGGGCGCAAACTGGGCTGGACGGCTTGATTGGAAGGTTAAGTCCGTAGGGAGGAAAGCTTCTTGGGGTTGGAGTGCTGCCATGCTGATCGGCAAGTTTAGGGTGAGGCAGCCCGCCTTTCAAATTTTCCATCCTAAATGCCGAGCCATGCAAAGCTCTGGTCACCAGGCACCGGTGATGCTCCAGACGGCCTGCTTAGCATACTGTTTGGCTTTTTGCTTATTTCCTGTCAGTGTAGCATACTTTTTGGCCACTTGCCTGCTACTGCCAGTTTAGCATACTTTTTGGCCACTTGCCTGCTTCTGTCAGCTTGGCAAATCTGTTTGGCATTCAGACTTTCGCCAGATCCCTCCAAAAAATTCCCTCCAGGTGTACCTCCTCCTTCTAACACAGATCTCTGGGCACTCCGTTGCCATGGTCCGAAGTCGCTAAATACGCTGAGCATGTCCGCACCCACGGCATTGAGCAGCTCATCCACATCTTCTACGATAACAAGGGCAAGAGTAATGACAGATTGCTGTGGGGCGACGAGGTGGAATATATGGTGGTTATCCTCGACGAGGCTAAAAGGACGTCACGGCTGTCTCTATGCCAGGCGGCCATTTTAGCCAAACTTGCTGAGGCCGAGCAAAATGGCGAGTTTGACTCAGTCACCTTCCATCCGGAGTACGGCAGATACATGCTTGAGTCGACCCCAGGCGCTCCCTACACCGGTGAGTTTTCTGACTTGTGCACGGTCCAGGCCAACATGGCCAAACGGCGAGTCATTGCTCAGGAGCACATGGACACTAACGAGCACCCACTGACCATCACCTCATATCCTCGACTAGGAACCCAGCCCTTCACTGAACCCTACCACCCGCCGACAGGTAATGCCAGTCGGTCCCTTTTTCTGCCTGACGAAATCATCAACCCGCATGCCCGCTTTCCAACTCTCACAGCCAACATTAGAGAACGCCGTGGCTCCAAGGTAGCCATCAACGTGCCGCTTTTCCGTGACAAGAACACCAAGTGGGTTGATGGTGTCGATCCTTCTGTACCGTTTGATCGTAAACTCTTTCCTGAGGATGCCAACGCCAAAGATGGTGCCGCTCTGCCCAATCACATTTACATGGATTCCATGGGATTTGGCATGGGCTGCTGCTGCCTGCAAATCACATTCCAGGCAACTGACATTAGCGAAGCCAGGCTTCTGTACGACCAGCTGGCGCCCCTCACACCGGTCTTTCTGGCTCTGTCGGCAGCCTCCCCAGCGTACCGTGGCTACCTGGCCGATCAAGACGCCCGCTGGAACGTCATTGCCGCCTCGGTAGACGACCGCACGCCTGCAGAGCGTGATCCAACGTCGCCGGATTACATCGCTAAATCTAGATACGACTCAATTGACTCGTACCTGGCTGCCGGAAGCGAGCTATACAACGACACCAGAGTCAAGCTGAACCAGCCAGTCAAGAAGAGACTGCTGGAAGCTGGATTTGACGAGCTGCTTGCAAACCACTTTGCACATCTTTTCATTCGCGACCCACTGGTAGTCTTTGAGGAGCTTCTCGATCAGAATGATGCCAAGGATTCAGACCATTTTGAAAACATCCAAAGCACCAATTGGCAAACAATGCGTTTCAAACCCCCACCAGCACAGTCGCAGAAAATTGGCTGGAGAGTTGAGTTCCGGCCCATGGAAGTGCAGATCACGGATTTTGAAAATGCTGCGTTGTCTGTGTTTATTGTGCTACTGACGCGTGTGATTCTTTCGTACCGTCTCAACTTTCTCATGCCCATTTCCAAGGTAGACGATAATATGAAGCGTGCGCAGTTCCGCGATGCCGTGCTCAAGGAAAAGTTCTGGTTCCGCCCCAATGTCAATGACTGGTCCGTGGACACTGGTTGTGCGCAAATGTCTGCAGATGAAATTATCAACGGCAGTGCTGAATTCCCTGGACTTGTTCCTCTGGTGCGCCGGTACATCCGCGAGATGGGTGTCGACCTGGATGTGCAGTGCCAGCTGGAACGCTACATTGAGTTTGTGTCTCGCAGAGCGTCTGGAAAGCTGCAGACCACGGCGGCGTGGATGAGGGAGTTTATTACGAGCCACCCAGACTACAAGGGCGATTCGGTGGTGAGCGAGGCCATCAACTTTGACCTGATGGAGGCGATTCTCAAGCTGACAAAGCGACAAGACTATGATCTAAGCAAGGGCTTGAATTAAACGATAGACTAGAATAGATGCATCCAGCTGTTACGATACTAAGGTCACGCTCCAAGACTCTGTGGTAACAGTTGACCTAGGGGACAGCCCAACCCACAGACGCCCAGTGCAGTATGGCTTCTAGAACTGCCTGAATACAGTTACGGTTCCGTTGATTTTGTCAACGCTGCCTTCTCCACCATTCCTCCCCAAATCTCTTCCGTCCACCGCCCTCCTCCTCCCCACCATTCTACTATTAGTTACTGGACCCAGCCTAGTGACCCAGCCTAGTGACACTTTGCTCCCAGCAGCCCACAACCACAGTGGTTCTGAGTCACAAATTCTCACTAACCAACTCAGGCAGCCCCACTAACTGGCCCCGTCATCAGCTCACTTGAGATCGTCACCAGCGCAGCACAAAACCAGGGGTCTTCAGCCCATTGTCAATGGCATCTGCGAGCTTTAAATGAGCACCAAAAGCCCCTCCTTTTCCGAGTCTTCGGAGGATGAAGAAACCCGGATCAATCGCCAGGTCCTGCGACGCAAGCTGGCGGCCGAATCAGGCAAATTTCAGGACCAAGATATGGAGCTGCAGCACTCCCTGCTTGCGGCCTCGTCACTCGTGGACGATGCTCGCAATGAGCCTGTATGGAAAAGAACGTCGGAAGCCCTTTTAATTCTCTTTACCCTCGTCATGGCAGCCTATCAGGAGCCGCTGATCTGGCGGCCCGACAACTCCATCCTATTTGCCAAATGGGTGGCCACCTGTGGCACCGTTCTCGTGATACGCTACCGCCATTGGTCTTTTCCGCAGACGCTGTATGAAATTGTGTTCCCTCCTATTCTGGCTCTTGTTTGTCACACTTCCGAGCAGGCACTGAGACTCAATTTGCTGCTGTCTGGCGCTGGTCTGCCGGTCCAGAGCTTCCTCAAGACATCACTCATAGCTCTCAATGCTGGGGCTGCGGTGGTGGAAAACCAGGGTCTTTTTCCGCTGCCTGATTCGACCGAAAACCGGCTCATTAACGACCCGCTGCTGGTTCTTGTCCTCCACCAAAACCTGACCGACTTTTTGGCCTATTTATGTGAACGGTCGCTGACGCGCACCGAGCTCACTCTTTTTGCATCTCTACTGACAAACATTATTGTTATTGAGCCCTCCAACAACTCCTCTATCGTGGGCTTTTATTGTCGGAACATTATTCTGTGTATTTTGGGCGCCATATTGGCGGCCATGCCAGCGCTGGCGGAACACGTCAGTCTTTCTTCCAAAATCGGGCTCCGTAAGCGCCAGGAACTTGTTGCAAAAAAGCATTCTTGTCTTGTCCGGGCCTATGTCTCCTTCTTCTCGGCGCTCGGCTTGCTAATGAGTTTCTATTTTGCTCCTTCAGACTTTGCGTATCTCGCAGAGTACATTTTCTCGGCCAGCCATCTCAAAATCCTGGCCTACTGGCTTGCCGTTCTTGCTGTGGCACTGCCCGTTGTACTTTTAAATGCCCACAAGTGGCCGCTAGACTTGCGGCGCAAGGTCTGGCACGGCTGCGTGGTTGTC
Organism: Grinbergsozyma bentonensis; assembly: GCA_030561725.1. Classification (NCBI taxonomy): domain Eukaryota; kingdom Fungi; phylum Ascomycota; class Dipodascomycetes; order Dipodascales; family Trichomonascaceae; genus Grinbergsozyma; species Grinbergsozyma bentonensis. The sequence continues at coordinate 16,200 of JAKTYB010000006.1, read as the reverse complement.
ATGTTTCTCGTGAAGGGCGCCAACATTGACGGCGACTTCATCTGCTTGTCCATGACTGTGGCATTGTCCCTTTTTTTTCTTGTTGAGCTTGTGCGCGCTACCAACCTTCCGCCCTATGGCCCGGCGCTGCACAGGTGCCTCATTGAGTTTGCCGATAAGCGCGATACTTGTGGACCCATCATTGTGTCTTATCAGTTTCTCGTGCTGGGTATTCTCTTGCCGCTTGTCTTTGCCTATTCTCCGGCGGGCATTGTGTGCTTGGGGCTGGGGGATGCTGCAGCATCCATCATTGGCCGGCGATTTGGCAGGCACAAGTGGTTTGGCACCTCCAAGTCATGGGAGGGCACAATTGCATTTGTGGCTGGAGTGTACGGAGGGCTGTATGGGAGTGGGTTGATTGGCTACGACGTTTTGAGCCCGGGCAAGATGTTGTTGATTGCAGCGTCGACTGCTCTTTTGGAGGCGACTAGCGGTATGAATGATAATGTCATTGTGCCGCTTTTCATGTTGGTGATGTGCGAGCTCTTCAAGCAGCGAAGCGACGAAGTACCAGAGCTGGTTTGATCTCAATTGACCATCTGCGCCTCCAAATACAGCTCCACGCGACGTGGGCATTGCCTCCGGCGGCTGAGACCTAGCCCGGTTAAAATTAATGTGGAGTAGCTCCAGAACTGTCAGATCACAAATGCATCCAACAAATTGACGCTTGTCTGACATGTTTTTGCTTCTCTGGGTTGCCGGTACTTCTCCGCCACCTCCCTCTGCCTGCCGTGCCCCAGCTGCTCTCACAGCCCCTCGGAGAAACTAAATTCCGATGACAGCTATTTCCCCGCACCATATTAGGAAGCGTACCTGGAGCGGTGGACACAAGTAGCCGAGCAGCCTCGCCAATTCGCCATCCACCATCAAATGCTCACATGGTAATGTGCCCTGTCGTGCATCTCCCTCTCCCCAGCCGTCCAACACTCCCCACAAAAGCCCACTCCCGCGCTAGTTGCGTCAGCCAGGCCCGAGCATGCCCCGTTTTCCGACTACCTACGGAGTGGCGGCGGGCACGGTGCACTGACTGCCGCCAAGGAAAGGGAAAGCGAATTTTTCAGGCTGGCGGGCGCGTGTATATTCGCATGGCAGTAACGGCTTCCCCTTTTGCCCAAACCTGCTGCCCCCAGCTGGTGGCGCGTCCGCCACCTTTTCGAAGTGCCTGCCGAGGCAGGCCCTCCCAAGCACCAGCAGACTCAGAAACACCCAGCAGCGCCCACTTGCCCGAGGGGCCTGGCCCTCTGCTCCGCGCGGTCCTCCACCCCCGCGCCAATCTGTGGGGTACAGCAGCCCCTGCCCAGCCAGCTCGGTTAGGTCGCCAAGCCTGGCTATCCCCGGGACCCCCGCACTGCCTCGCAGCTAGGCACCCCCCGCCCGCAAATTGCTTTAAATACCCACGAGCCCCTCCATCTCCACACTTTTGTCCCTCTGCCAGCCTGCCTTTGCCCAACAATGCCTGAACTCTCCAGCCACGCGCACCACCAATGGAGCGAGGTCGTCAAGCTCATCAAACTGCCGCTCGATGAGCTGCCCAGGCACGGCTTCTCCCCCAAGCAAATCGACCCAGACTCGCAGTACTTCAGATCAGCCCATAGACCGTTCCATCCAATGGCCGCCCGCGGTGCCTACGGCGGCCATGTCTTTGCCCAGTCCGGCTGGGCCGCAGCACAGACCGTGCCCGCGGGCTTTGTCCTCAATTCCAACCACGGCCAGTTCCTGGCCCCGGGCAAGTCAAAGGTCCCGTTTATCTACCGTGTCAGCGTCAATCGCGACGGCAACTCGTATGCCCAGCGCATGGTGCGGGTCTACCAATCAGAAGACGACATGGGCTCGGTCGAGATGGTTTTCACCTCCAATTCGTCCTTCAAGCGGCCAGAGCGCCACGAGCAGGTCGTGGACCACCAGCGCGACCTGGACCTGTCGGAGTTTGGCATTGCGGATACCAGCGACATTTTGGAAAAGGTTCCAGTGGCTCCGGACGTGGACCTCGACTCGTACATTGAGCTGGTCTCGTCGCACCTCGAAAATGGCAAGAATGCGCAGGTGCACCCGGTCGAGATGCGCCTGATGGATCTGCGCGAGCGCAACGCCGGGCTGAAGGACACAACAAAGCGCCGCACAATGTACTTTCTGCGCTTTGCCTCAGAGCCAGACGGCGAGTACAACCCCAACCTGGTGATCTCTGCCCTCATGTGGGCGTCCGACAGAAACTCCATGTTTTCAGTTTTCAATATGCTCGACGGGTACAAGAATTTCTATATTCGACAGACCACGTCCTTGGATCACTCCTTTGTAGTGCACAAGCTTGATCCCATTCTCACACACAAGGACTTTGCCACGATGGAGGTGTTTTCTGACCGCACTGCCGACGGCCGCGGGCTGTACCAGGGGCGCATATACGATAGAGACGGGGTCCTGATGGCGAGCTTTATGCAGGACGGCGTTTTACGGTTGGGTTCGAAAATCTAGGGCGTGAGCGTGTCCGAGGAGCGCGGAGCGCTCAGGAGCTGCCGGTGGCATGCCATTGACCAGCTGGTCTTTGGTAGCTCACATTCGGCAGCTGGCCATTGGTAAACACCTAGACTACCTTTTTATTTTATACAGTGGACACTGTAATATTAGCAGCAGCCTCTCTTCTTGCTTCACTTGGATCACGTGCATGTCATCGCGGCGTGCATGCTCTGCAGCGTAGCACCATGGAGGCTGCTGCTCTTGACCGTAGATCGTGAAGAAGAAAATGCATTTCACATTCCACGCTGCATAGCGTGCAATACATCATAGCTGGTTGTTCCACTTCTTTTTTCCCCCGCCAGCAGCCGCTTTTCCAGCCCCTATCCAGCCAATCCAGTGCGTCACGTGACCACTCAAATTTCATCTCCATCCGCTCAGCACCTGGAAAAAAAATATCTCAGCGTGAAGAAAACCCTCCATACCTTCATCATGGCTGAAGTCGAAAAACCTGTCAAGCAGCTCCGCAAGTCCAACAAGATCAGCGACGCCTCCAAGCTCCCCAAGTCGGACAACGCGGAGGAGATCCTGAAGCAGGTGGAGTTTTACTTCTCTGACGAGAACCTCCTGAATGACAAGTTTCTGCTTGATTTGACCAAAAAGAACCCTGAAGGATGGGTTCCCATGGAAACCATTACCTCCTTTTCGCGTATGCGTCGTTTTTCCCCGGTCGAAAAGGTTGTCGAGGCGCTCAGACAGTCCAAGGAGCTTTTGGAAGTGTCTGAGGACGGCAAGCAGCTGCGCAGAAAGATTGCTCTGGTGGAGCCTACTGAGGAGGAAATCCAGGAGGCTTTGGCCAGAACTGTCTATGCCAAGGGTTTTGGCGACGAGGAGGCCACCACCCAGTTCGACATTGAGTCCTACTTTGAGAAGTTTGGCCCCATCAAGCAGGTCAGGCTGAGAAGAACCCCGTTCAAGAAGTTTAAGGGCTCTGTGTTTGTCGAGTTTGAGTCTCTTGACGATGCCAAGAAGTTCTTGACCGAGAAGGCTGTCTACAACGACAAGGACCTCACCACCATGTCTGAGAAGGCTTACCATGAGATGAAGGAGAATCAACAGAAGTTTGCCAGCGACGCCAAGGGAGGCAACAAGAGAAAGCTCCTCAACTCGTACCAGTATGATAAGCTTCACAAGAAGAAGTCGAGAAAGGCAGAGAAGGAGGACAAGGCTGAGGTCAAGGTCGAGGAGCCTAAGGAGGCGGCTGAGGACAAGGCTGAGAAGGCTGAGGAGCCTAAGGAGGCGGCTGAGGAGTCTAAGGAAGCGGCTGAGGAGCCCAAGGCAGCTGAAGAGTCCAAGGACGAATAAAAGGATAACGCATATATCTATAATACGGAAATGATCACTTCATCGGAATAGTCTATTGTAGGAGGGGCCGTAGGACCTGGACAACAGTGATCTGCATCGGAAAAATCGGTATCTGGATAGGGGGATTAGAGAGCCGATCTGCATAAGTCCCTCTCGGGACCCTCGCTCCGTACGGCGTCATCACCCACCCTGCCCCCATTCCAGGGACTCACCTAGAACCCTCTAGAATTAGTCGCTGGGAGTCACTAGAGGCACCAGAGTAAACACCTGCACTGGCTGGAGTGGCAATAAGCGGTGCTGGAACGGCGTTTTTCCAGTTCCTACTACCAGGGGCTCGGAAGAGAGTTCGAACTAAAAACGGTATCCCCGCAATTTGTCATCCCCGCAGAGGCTACTATCCGTCGCCTCCGTCGCCCCTTCTGACAAATCCCATCTACTAAGCAGACCGATGCACCTTCCCCATTTGGCACTTTCCAGAACCCTCCAGACTGGGGCAGAAGCTAGGGGCAATTTCGAGAACAATGGCCAGCCGCAGTATATAAAGCGAGGCGCCACCCCTCTCCAAAATCAGTAACTTTCTCAATCATATACATACAACCTACAACAACCAACATGCTCTTGTACCCCCAATCATCCAGCGACTTCGAAGACGCCCTGGCCTATTCGCTTCGCCAGAGAGCAGCCCAGCAGGCACGTGACCGTGCCGCCGAGAGATACTATGCTCAGCAGCAGGCAACGAGACGCTATGAAGAGCAGGCTAGACAGAGGGAGCTGGAAGCCTACTATCTGGCTCAACAGGAGCGCCAGCTCCAGCTAGAAGCCCTCAAAGTTCAGCGCCGCCGTGAGGCCGCCGAACGCAAGCAGGCTCTGCTGTGGCAGCGAGCCCAGCAGCAGCGCCGTGCAGAATACGAGCAGGAGCTCGCGGCACAGAGATATTATCAGCAACTGGCTGAGGAACGTGCTGCAGCTGAAGAGCGTGCGCGTGCTCGTGCCGCCCGTGAAGCCAAGGCCCAGGCTGCTGCCCGTGATGCCCAAAAGAGAGCGGCTGAACAGGAAAGACTCCGCCAGCAGCATGCCCGCGAGATTGTTGGCCGTCTTGGTCCTTTTGGACTTTTCTTCTCCCCTTATGGTGATGATGAGTACAATGCCGAGCAGGAGGAACCTCAGGCTCCTGAGTCTGAGCCTTCCCAGTACGTCTCTCCGTTCCCGGAGGAAGAGCCTGAACAGAAAGAAGAGGCTGAAGACGAGCAGCCTCAGGACCATGAGATGCAGGATGCCCCAGTTGAGGAATATGTGAACGCCGATCCTGAAGTCTCCACCCCAGGTGAGGAGATTGAGATTCCCGTGATTGTCGAGTCTGCGCCAAAACCAGCTCCTCAGCCTGTTTCCGCCCCAGCGCCAGAACCAACGGTCGAGCCTGAAGCCGAGCCTGAAGAGGAGAAGACCCCCAATGATATCTCTGCAGAGCTCGAGGCCTTTGCCAAGGAATTTGAAGAAAATGCTGACGTCTACAACAGAATCAAGTCTCGTTACGACGCCCCAGTTCCCTCTTCTCCTCTGACTCTGTCCGCCATCAAATCTCAGATTTCAGTTCTTCAGAAGGCTCAAACAAACATGGAGAACCTGTACACCAAGTTGGACCTCATGAATGCTCATTTAGAAGGAGAAGCTCGTGAGAAGAAGCATGAGTTGACCAGCAAGTCGGTTTCATATGCCGATAAGATTGACTCTTTCATCCACGAGCTGAAGGTGAAGGCGCTCGACTTTGAGGCCCCATCAAAGGACTCTGATAACGAGTCTGTTTCTTCTTTTGAAGATGTTTCAACCCCAGTATCCAGGTCGGCGTCACCTGCTCCGCCTGTAGAGGCTAAAAAGCCGCTCAGACATGTTTTGGTCGAAACCATCGACGAAGACGACTTCTAAGTAATCTATCTTATTTATAATATCACTCGCATTTTTCATCATACAATTTTAATATGTAGGTATTGGATCAGCGGAGCAGTACCATCATTCGCTCGGGCACTTCGATGTAGGACTTCCACAGGTCCACGGCCCGCGCCATGGTCATTCCGTCCAGGATTCTGTGATCTCCACTCCAAGACGTGTTGAGGATTTGTTTGGGGACAATATTGAGTGTCCCTTCCTCGAATCTAGGCTGCACCTGGGATTTGCCAATTCCAGCAATAGCGCTTTGACCGGCTACGATAACTGGAGCCACATAAGTACCGCCAACATTGCCAATATTAGACAAAGAAATTGTTGTTCCGGACATATCTGCGCTTGTGAGTTTGCCTTGCAGGGACTTGTCCTGGATGGCTAGCAGCTCAGACGCAATCTCAAAGATGGATTTTTGTTGAACATTCTTGATGTTTGGCACGACAAGTCCAAGAGGTGTGTCCATGGCGATGCCAATATTATGAAACGTTCTGTTGAGAATTGCTGGCTTGCCGTCGTCAGCAGTAGTCACACTCGCGTTCAACAGAGGGTATTTGCGCAAAACCTCAGACATTGCCTTGATAAAAAAGGGCATGAAAGTAATTTTACGAGGTAGAGACGGGTCATGCTGTTTCTTAAGATCTTGGTTTATGATTTTGCGCATATTGGAGAGATTGTCGATGCATACTTCGTCAGTATAGAGGAAATGAGGAATCGAGAGGGAAGCGGTCATGGACTTGAACATGCCCATCTGAGTAGGGGAAAAAGGGGTGACAAAAGAGGAAGAAGTATTAGTTTCAAACGCAGGCTCACCCGTTGTCTGTGAAGGCTGTGTTGGCCCCGCCTGTACTCCGTTACTGAAGCGGATAATATCCTCTTTCAAAATACGCCCGTCCTTGCCTGTGCCTGTGACCTTGTCGAGAGAAACTCCAAGTTCTCTGCTGACACGACGTACTGCTGGGGTTGCCAAAATGTCACCAGAGCTTTTCGTAGAATTTGACTCTCGGATACTTACGGAGGGCGGGTCCCCGGAAGCAGATTGCGACACTATTCCAGCAGCTACCTCAGATTCAGCAGACGTTCCAGCTTCCTCCTGAGCAGAAAACTCCTCCTGGATGTCAATGTCAATAATTGGCTGTCCGACAAGAGCCATCTCACCCACATCGTAGTAGAGCTTTTTGATGACACCAGTATAGCGGGAGGTGATTTCCACCGAGGCCTTGTCAGACTGGACCTCGCAGAGTTTGTCAAATTCGTCGATCCGGGCCCCAGGCTCGACAAACCACTGGATAACTTCACACTCTTTGATACCCTCGCCAATATCTGCCAGCAGGTAAGGCTTTATGGCGAGTCTGGTAGCGCTGCAATAAATAGACCGTGTTAGAGCAGGAGACGAGCGGAGACATGTCACAGACGATGAAAAAAGTCTTCTCAGCATGTTTTTCAAAAGAGTTTGGGCTAATAATCGTGAGACTGGTACTAGTTTGGTATGATATATTTATCGGGGCCGGTTGTCAGCGGGTGTGGGGTATAGCCATCGGTAGCCGCCCGTATTGCGGGGTACAGTTGGGCTCCGAGAAGGAACCGATGAAGGCGGGGACACCAAAGGCTCGGGAGTGTTGAAGCTGCTTTTAAAAAGGAAAGTGGAGTGGAGAAGGGTAGTGGAAGCATTGTTTTGATTGTTTTATTTTGTGCCCGCCCAGTCAAAGTGGTCAGCTCATACTGAACTCATTGACAGCGACAGGCGGGACTGGCAGAAGGGTGGGGGGCAGCGGAGTCACTAATTTAGTCGGGGCGAGATATCAATTTAGTGGGTGCAACTATCTGGTGGCCACGTAGCTGCCGATAGTGCAATGCCATGGAAAGCAGGTTGTTTATACAAGGCCTTGGAAACGAGGCCATATTTCAAGTGAATCGACTGGCAGAATTCAAAAAAAAAGACGATATCCTCTGCATTCTCCTCGTCTCTCTGATGCCTAATCTGTTGAATACCCACCGGCCTACCAGCCCAGCCCAACCCAACCTTCCCAGCCACTGGTAGTGGCAAAGCTCGCACGGCTGACTCCAACAATCACCCCTCCACCGGGTTGACAACCCACACCGCAGCCCTAGCAATGACCTCGTTTTTCCAGTCTCCGCTGGACATTGAGATTCGTCTCGACGGCCAGGACACTCGGCAGTACGTCGATGTCAAGAAAGACAAAAACAGACACGAATCCCTGCCGCTTTATACCGACGGAGAAACCGTCAAAGGACAGGTCACCATTCGCCCCAGAGACGGCAAAACCCTCGACCACAACGGTATCAAGGTGCAATTCATTGGCTCCATCGAGCTGAGCTCGGACCGAGGCACCCACGACGACTTTCTGTCGTTTGCCCAGGAGCTGGCGGCGCCAGCCGAGCTGCGACACCCCGAGACGTATGAGTTTGCCTTCAAGAATGTAGAAAAGCAGTACGAGTCATACCGAGGCACAAACGCCAAGCTCCGCTACTATGTGAGGGTCACAGTTTTGCGACGCATCTCGGATGTTATCCGCGATAAGGAAATCTGGGTCTACTCCTACAAGGTCCCGCCAGACACAATCTCCTCCATCAAAATGGACGTTGGCATCGAAGACTGCCTGCACATTGAGTTTGAGTACTCAAAGTCTCGCTACCATCTTAAGGATGTGATTGTTGGACGCATCTACTTTTTGCTAGTGCGCCTCAAAATCAAGTACATGGAGCTGGCCATTCTCGGCCGAGAGTCGGTCGGTACAGGCACCAACCAGGTGCACAAAACAGACTCGCTCGTTCGATTCGAAATTATGGATGGTGCACCTGTTCGCGGTGAGACCATTCCTATCAGATTGTTTCTCGGTGGCTTTGACCTCACCCCCACCATGCGCGATGTCAACAAAAAGTTCTCGACTCGCACCTTCCTGTCGCTGGTTCTCATTGACGAAAACGGCCGCAGATACTACAAGCAGTCTGAAATCATCTTGTACAGAGACAAATGATGCCCGCCTATTTAAATGAAATGTAAATTATTCACAGTAGAGCAAGTGAGAGCAACCAGAGAGCGAAGGCTGGCTGGGGGCAACCTAGAACTCCATTCTAAGTGGCGCTATCAGTCAATAGCAGTCTAAAGCGTGCTCAGTAATTTCAACATCCCATCCCTATTGAATGGCACTCTTGGATCTCCGCCCAGAACTGGCAACAACTCCAGAACCTAAAACAGTAATTTTTCTGCCGATCTTGCCTAATCAAGACGACAGTATCTAAGTCATATACTTTCTGTTCGCTATATTTCCGATTATGATGCGGTGGCTCAATGGTAGAGCTTTGGATTCCAAATCCAAAGGTTGCAGGTTCGATTCCTGTCCGTGTCATTGTTTTTTTTTTCAGCTCCCTGTCGCATCATTCTTCCCATACCGAATAAATATATCGTTGGTCTGCGGATATCTCTTGACTTTGCCTTCATAAGCCAATGGTTGACATTGAAGCTTTCAAGCAATCCACCCGATCCTTCCCCGTTGAGGGCTTCTCCTCTAAGCTGTCATGTGTCAAATGGCTCCGCCGAGCGGCTGGAAACGTCCCGTTTGAACGAGCCCGAAGAACGGTGGCCTTTGCCACGGCTGATGCGGTGAAAATCTGCACAATCGAAGACTTCGAGCGTCCGGGAACTTCGTCTAAAGCAGGAGCTGACTCCACTGTTGACATGGTAACGCTTAACAATGGCGACATTCTTTGCCTGTCTAGGCGCAAGTACAAGATCACAGTGTTTTCCAACCAGAAACGGCTGTCAAGAGTACGCACAATATATCTTCGCCAGAGCACAGAGGCCATTGCTATGCGGGTCACTTCGGACGACAAGTATCTCGTTCTGCTATATGATGACTCTAGCTTGTCGCTTTATGACCTGAAATCCGAGTCTGCCAAGCCAGTTCTCGAGCAGAATTTCGATTCCACAACTAGCTGTGTGGATTGGTCTCCTCGAGTTAGCCCCGAGGGCTCCTATCTGCTAGCAGCCGGTCTGCAGAGTGGTAGTGTCGAGCTGATTCAATTTGACCCCGTCTCCAATTCCTTGGACGTCAAGCATAAGCTTTCTGGGCACTTGGCATCTGTAAAGAGCTTGCTCTTTGATCCTGCCAATCTGTACCTGGCGGTGGGTACCAATGAGGGAGTAGTCACTATCTGGTCGGTCAATGGCTGGTTTGTAAGCCGCACACTCTCAGAGTCAGACTATCCAGCAGCACAGTTCAGCTTCAATAAGGATAGTGATTTACTTGCTATAACCTACTCTGGCGAGGAAGATAAGGTTCCTGCTGACCTCGTGCATATACCATCTGGAACCTACTTGATGAAACTGGAGTCACAGCCAGCCAAGCAAAGCAGAGATGAGTCTCCCTCTAGAACCAGGCAGCGTGAAGACAGTCTGCCTCCAGTGAGTATTGTGGACTTTAGCCCATACTCTAATGCTCTAGCATATTCTAACGGCAAGAGCGTGGACTGTTTGGTAGTGGGAAAGGTTGTCTAATCGGGCGCTTTATCATGAGGCTTCCTCACATGAAAGCGATTGCATCTCAGAGCCTCTTCTCCGCCAGCTACCTTGGAGGAGACAGTGCTCTGCTGAACCCCTTATCGCGGTTGATGTACTGCCTGTGCTTGTTCTTTTTGTTCTTGGAGACTCCACTCACATTGTTTCCCTCGACCTTGGTATTTTTAGTGGAACCAAAGCCAGAAAAGCCCATCATTTGAAGCATGTCGCTATCGCTCTCCTGCTGGTTGTCATTGTTATCTGGGTGGTCGTCTGCTGGGATGAGGCTGTCCACAGCTGGAGAAGGAGAAGATTGCTTATCAAAATCATCCCCTGCATCCTTGCTCTCTGGATTTTTCTGCAAATCTGATTTGGGCTCAGTGTTCTCACTCTTGTCACCTTGGCGCTTTTTCTGCAAAGTTTCGTCACGCTTTGCCCCCGGTGACAGTGATCTCTGCCTTTCGGATGGGCGACCGCGTTCCCTGCCACGCTCTCTGTAGTCTTTATCCTGATCCTGCATTGTTTCGGAGTAATGCAGCCTCAATTGTGTTGCAGCCTCTAGTATTCCTGCCTCAATTCTATTACAGCTTATTCTTTCTTTTGGAGTCTAACAAGTTTAGTGGCTTCGGTTGGGATACGTCTAGAAAATTCACCCCGGTGGCTCTAGGGGGCAACTAGGCATCAACACTTCCAGGGGGTCTCTGCTCACGACCTATCAAGAAAACTGCCTGGTGGGTAACAAACTGCTGCACCACCAACATTGCGTCCAGTCCAGATAAGGTCCCTCCAGGCCCCGCACCTGAGAGAATATGACCAGTAATAATACTAGCTTTGGATCGACCAGTAGCAAGGCCTCTTACATTAATGTCCGGGGCCACCCCTCATTTACTGAATCGCGCCTGCGGTCCCTGTACGCCAATTTTGACAACTCAAAGCAGTACAATCCAGAGGGCTATAATGCAAATATTGGAGCTTGGAAGTCATTGCTATTGGCTTCGCTACAAGACAGGTGTTTTGCTGATCGGCTCATGCTTACCTGCGGGCCAGATTTACTAGAAAAACTAGCCCTTCCGGACCACGGTCGGCCGCAGGCTCTACAAGCCATTTTCCAGCAGTTGGTGGATGAAAAGATCATAATCCCCCAATCAGTCTATATGACTCTTTCGCATTCCTTCTACTCGCGCGACTATTCGCTGCGAGGGTTGGCCGGGTGGCTGGCAAACAAGTCCCTGGGCTGGGGCTCTTGGAAAGTGAATTTGTCCAATAATGTCAAGTATGTCTGGGTGAAGGAGCTTGAAGAATATTCGGACAAATTTCTCGAGTGCTTTTCTACGGATTATCCTGACTGTCTATATACAAAGGAGTCCATGCGAAAAATTGTGCGCCAGCAGTATCCTGAGCTTTCCGACGATGACTTTAATTTATTGGCAACACACGCTGTGCGTGACTTGCATAAGGCGAGCCACTCACGCGGTATGTTCCATATTGGCTCTTCTGAGCCAATCAGCGAGCAGGATGTGGCCATCATCTCCATGAAGGAAAAGGCTGAGATTCTCGAGAAACGTGTCGACGAGTTTTCCGATGAAATTGTGGACCTGCACAACCGTGCCAGGAAGTTTGTTGCTGATGGAAACAAAGAGCGGGCTAGGTATTGTCTGAAAAGCATCAAGGCGGTGGAAAAGGCGCAGGGTAGCTCTCTCGCACTTCTCGAGAAGCTCGAGACATTGATCCACTCAATTAACACCACCACTGAACAGCAGGGCATTCTAGAAACGCTGGAGAGTGGTGTCGATATCTTGGCTAAGCTTAACAGAGAAATTGGAGGCGTCGACCGGGTTGAAAAGCTGATGGATAACATGGGCGAGGAGGTGGACTCTGTCAACCAGGTGAGCGAATCGCTAGCGCATATGACTGACGGTGTCGTGGACGAAGGAGATCTTGAGAAGGAGCTGGAGGAGCTGACATCTGCAGAATCCGCCACTGCAGTTGATGACCTGTCCGACCAACTCTCGCGACTGCACGTTCCTGACCAGCCAGTCAATAATGCGAAGCCTGAGAAAGAAGCCAAAGCTGCAATTCATGCATGAGAAGTATTTATATATCATTTGGAATTCATAATGTTGATTGATGGAAATATTTCCTCGAATCTTTATCTTATTGTCCCTCGAACTTTCCATTATCGTCAATGCTAAACGCCCATAAAGTTGAGCTCCTCCTCTTACAACCCCTCCCCACACTTCTCCGCAAACATGAGCTGGAGGCCGCTCAAGGCTGTATCAGAGAACAAATACTTTTATAGACTATCAATAACTGGTCATTCTGAGAGTGGCGAGTCATCAAGGCAGTATAAGTTACTTGTGACGGATCTCCAGACTTATTACTCAGAGAGTGTCAGCGATACAGCTGTGGAGAACAGAGCCACGGAAAACAAAATCACATGGGCTCTGGGGAACAATATTCTGTTTGAACAGCTAGAGCTTGCGCTTGGGAGCGATAAGACCGAGGTCCGGCTCGAAGACAAAATGGATAAGCTGACGATAGACCTGTGTCACCACGACGAGACTGATAGTCTTCCTGGTCCTATAAAATGGCAGTTTTTTCTAGAGCGAACCGAAGAGCCTGACCCAAAGGCAATGATTCAGCTCACTTCGCAGTTGAGCGACCTTCTGGTCTTCGTCTGGCGGCAGTTCAAGCACCAAAAGGAGCTTGTCACCGGAAAGGCGTACCACATTGACAAAATGCAGCAGCGACTGCGTGAGAAGGTCGGCCCGGAGGGCGCCTACGTCCCTACGAGGCATGTGGAAGAGTTTGAAATGAAGCAGAAAGAGTGGCTGGTTGCGGCCAAACCCACAACTGTGAGTGCGCTGTACGAGATCAAGGCTGAAGTGCCGACCAAGCTCTTTGAAAAAGAAGATCCGGCCAAGATTGCAGGCAGTCAGGATGACTTTTACGAGAAGCCAAGGCCGCTTCGCGGGAAGCGCCTGCTGGCGAGCCCGAGAAAGGTCAAGCGGCGGCGGCTGCCCGATCTAGAAGATGATATATTTGGATGAGCAGCTAGAAGACAAAGCAGGTTCTCACAACTAGAGAAAGGAGAACAGAGAGATTGGGCATCTGATAGTGTACCAGCCTGCGGTCTAGAGTGCGAAGCCCTGCTCAGGCTCCGCGCTTGCTGGCCCATAATCGGTAATCATGGGGCAACGCCCCATGATCCAGCGTTCCAACAGCGAGCGCAGCACGCACTGGATGATTCAAGGGCATAGCCCTGGCCGCCGGAGGCGTACGCTGATGGACTTCGTATTCAGCTCAGCTGAAGATTTTTGGATAGATTAGTGCTCTCTGGGCAGCCGGGGCAGCAAACAACAAGCGGCCCCTGTCCCTGCCATGCCATCCCACCCTCCCAGTGACAGGCTCACTGAGCCGCTGCCACGGCCTCCCTTCCTCTCCGCAATTCTTTCATTGTAATTACGCTAAACTCATATAATTATCTGCTCTAAAACCAGGTGTCTCACAACGACACGCGCCCCCTCAGCCATTGTCCTCACCAAATCACGGAGCCACCCCCTTCTTTCATCCCACGTTGGTTTGGCCACACATTACCACCGACAGAAAATGGCAAGCACCACTAGAACTTACGACCTGTTGGTCAAGCTCCTTTTGATTGGTGACTCTGGTACGTATCTTGCTGTGTGGACTGTGGCATCCGGGCTATCCTGCCTGTTTGGGTGCACCTGAAGGCTGCATTTATCTGGTGATTGCTGTGATCCCTCCAGTGGCAATTTGACATCACTCTGGCAAGGAAACTGTTGCTCTCCTCAGAGTACTCAGATAAAGGGGCGCTGTTATTGGTTTTCCGGCGATGTAGGGTCCAAACTGTCGCGGCGTGCTGTTGACCTGTGCAACGGTTGCTGGCAATCATCTGCAACTCCGACCATTTCCGAAGCATACTAGAGGCACTTTTGCTGGCTTATGATCTTTGAGGGGAAGTACCCCTGCCTGTCATGCTGGCTCCTTTGGGAATGAGCGCTCTTTTGAGTAGATGGTGGCTGAGCACAGAAGGACACACGTTCTGTGTACACAGTCTGGATGCCGTTTGCTAGTGGGCAAACAAGGTGCATCCTTTTGACTACGCATACTCTGCACTGGTGCACAAAGCTCTGCCATCTTGGCATCGGCTAGGTTGTCTCTAAAACCTGTCGCCGCCCACCGCTTTCCCCCACTATATTGCAGTGGAGCCAGCATCACCCGATAAAGTGTGGAACCAGCCACCTAGAACTTGTATATGAACGTCTCAACGTGTACTAACCCAGGCGTCGGAAAGTCCTGTCTCCTGTTGCGTTTCTGCGAGGACCAGTTCACCCCCTCCTTCATTACAACCATCGGCATTGACTTCAAGATCAGAACCATTGACCTTGATGGCAAACGCGTCAAGCTCCAGGTGTGGGACACGGCCGGCCAGGAGCGTTTCAAGACCATCACAACTGCCTACTACCGCGGCGCCATGGGCATTCTGCTTGTCTATGACGTTTGCGACGAAAAATCGTTTGCCAACATTAGATCGTGGTTCTCCAACGTGCAGCAGCATGCGTCGGAGAATGTGATGCTCATTCTTGTTGGCAACAAGTCCGACATGGACAATGAGCGCGTCGTGTCGACGGCCCAGGGCCAGGCGCTGGCGGACGAGCTGGGCATTCCCTTCATTGAGGCTTCCGCCAAGAGCAACAGCAATGTCGAAGAGACTTTCTTTTCGCTTGCGCGCCGTGTCAAGCAGAACCTTTACACCGAGGGCAGCAACGATGGTGGCAAGGGTATTAATTTAAGCGACAAGGGTGAGTCCAAAACCGGCGGTGGTTGCTGCTAGTGGGCTCGCGCGCCCGCTTACTGCAGACAACACTGGATAATAATGGTTGTATTTGTGGGTGAAATATATGAATTATAGGATTGGAGAGGCGGCTCGAGGGGGGAGGAGTGGCTGTTGGCGCGTCGGTGGTGGGCTGCGGCCACCTCCGTCACTCAGTTTTAGTCATGTTATGAAGGAACGGAAATGGCCGACGGCCAGTTCCCTATCAGTGCAAATCGTCCATTCAGCCGGCTATGCCAACCTTCTATTATATAAATCAGTTCCACTCGCCCTTGACCTCAAGCTCCTGCCAGGGCTTGAGATCCTTCATCTCCTTGACAAGCTCAAACTCGTCGCCGGCCTGGATAAGGATCTCCTCGATGAGACCAGCACCGATCTTTTCCTCGATCGTCTGCACCACCTCGTTTTCCTCAACAATCTTCTTGCGGGAATTTGTGAATGCCGAGATGGACTGTCTGAGGACAGAGTCGGCGGGGTAGTCCTCTAGCTGCTTGAGGGTGGCGTTGTACAATGCGATGAGGGCTGGGCGGGGGTTGGGGTGCTGGTAGATGCCGGTGATTCCTGTGGGGTTGCCGGACTCTGCCTTGACGAGCACCTCGGCTGCGTTTCTAAGTAGTCTGGTGTAGCGCATTTGCGGGTTGTGGTTGGTTGGAGAAATTGGGAGGAGGATTTGTGGGAGTGGGATACTGGGGCTGGGGCTGGGCTGGGGCAGTGGCCAGTGGCCAGTGGGCCACTGCCAGCTGGGATGTGCCAGTCGGTGCCCGGCGCTGGGCTGAGAACGGTTTTGAGGGTTGTTTCTGTCTCACCTCTGCTCCTGTCCCCTCGTTTTGCTCTCTTCTCCCGTCTCATCTCCTCCTCCCGTCTCATCTCCTCCTCCCGTCTCATCTCCTCCTCCCGTCTCATCTCCTCCTCCCGTCTCATCTCCTCCTCCCGTCTCATCTCCTCCTCCCGTCTCATCTCCTCCTCCCGTCTCATCTCCTCCTCCCGTCTCATCTCCTCCTCCCGTCTCATCTCCTCCTCCCGTCTCATCTCCTCC